>CABHPH010162873.1:23963-41476 GCA_902168325.1 Peromyscus nudipes | reverse complement strand
CTACTTGCATTTTGTCATAAAAAAGCAAGGAAAAAGTATCAAGTCACACCTTCAACATTTCCCTGGGAAATATCAATTAAAAATACACGCTAATCATGTATTCAGTATGAAGGAGACAATTCTCTGAATCTTTCTGCCCTGTGTAAAGAGGAAGCACTTTCTCAAGATTCCACTAACATGTTTCTCACTCCATCCTGAGTTCCACTGACAACCAACAGACAGGCGTGCAAGAGCACTACAGACAGCCTACTGGAGGAGACTGGAGGCTTTTCTCTCGTGTTCCTCCAAATTTAAGCCCCATCTACCCACTGTCGAATTCAAAAACCACTTCCACATGTTTAGCCAGTCAACAAGCACATATATAACACAAGACTCTATTTACTAGTGATGTCCAGCAGTCCTAAGTTCATTTAGATACATTCTACAATGCTGTTGTCAAATATTTTTTCTCTAGACACAGTATGGCTGCTACCACCTGGAAATTAGAGCAAAGTGATTCCCCAAACCAGAGACTCACAAGATCTGGCCTATGGTCCTCACCCGAGATTATAATCCCTCCCTCCCTCCTGCCTCTCTTCACCCTGCACATGATTCTGCTTCCTCAGCTGCAAGTGTTTTGGGGGTGGTGCTAGAACAGACAAGAGGGAGCAGTCAACTCAAGGGAGGAGTCCATCCATGCAACTTTCAGAAGTTGGTCATCCATCCTGGGATAGGACTTTTCCATGAGAAAGCTGTTTTGGTACCATCCACATTCTTGATACCCTTCACCCAAGCTCCTGTAACCCTGCCCTCTAAACTCACTTGCTCAGCAAGCTTGGCCTAGAAGGAATCATTGTTTTGCTCTGTCAATGGTACCAGTTGAGTAAATGTTTGTTTCCCCAAGGAAAAGCACCAACAGATGCTTGCAAAATGAAACCATACAATGATTCATTTCTCAGAGCACAGCCCCCTTGCTAAGTGACACCATATTCAGATTCCAAAATCTGTAGTAGTTTTTATTGCTATAAATCACTATCAACTTAGTGAACTCAAACTCACTTACTGTTTCAGTTTCTGTTGGACAGATGTCTAGACCCTGTGTCTGGAGACCTGCTTAGAAACACAGAAGCCTGAAATGCAGGTTACTGGGCGGCAAAGCTGCATCCTAAATACCTTTCCGAAAACAGTGTGAAACAATCTTCTCCAAGCTCAATTGAGTTGCTAGAAAAATTCAACTTCTACAGTTGTAAGACAGTCTTAGCTCTCCTCAGGCCCTTCAGTGTGACTCACTCCATCTTCAAGACCAACACAGAACAAGGTCCTTTTACTGAATCCATCTTAGACTGAGCTTTATGTGTTAAGTAGACTCCTGGCCCATTAAAAGATTCACCTGATTAAGTCGAGTCCATGGTGACTTATCATTCTATTTGTAGGTGAACTAAACTGGGAACTTAGTCACACCTCACTTAGATGAATGCGTGTTTAAATGACAAAGGACAAGTATATGGTCTCAGCAGATGCTTAGGTCCCCCTAGCACCTGCCTCCTTAGGTTCATATTTAGGAGTGGAGCCCTGCTGGAGCATATGAATAACACCACAGCTTTTCCAGAGTGCCTGGAACACTGTTTTCTTACCAGCAGGGCATGAGAAATTCAGTCTTGCACTTTCTGAAAAGTGACTGGGGTTTTAGTTAGTATTTTCCTGGTGACAAATTTCTATTTAAAAATAATAGAAAAGGACCACATAATTATTCCATTACATGTTTTAAATGCCCAAATTTGAAGCACTACTTGTACTGCCCATCCCTCCTGCCCAGCTGTGTGATGTCAGTCTACTATGTGATGTCAACTACCCCAAGTTGCACTCTGTCCACTGCACAAACATAATGAACTACACAATTTCTAATTGTTCCAGCCACTGTCTAAGCATTTTATAAAGGAGGGGGTTCTTTCTCATCCTTTTGTTTTGGTATTTTTACAGGACTTATTCTATTAAATAAAAGATATGAACTTACTCTTGTATTACATGGCTCCTCCGTTCATCTAATGCTTTTACATGTTAATTTACTTCAAGGCCCCGACATGATCTGATGATTCTCTCTGAATAACTCCTCTTTTTGTCCAAGGTTTTGGTTATTACAGATACCTAATCTCAGAAGTTACCCAACACTTATCATCTTTTCTTTTACAGTTTCAAATTCATCAAATGGTAACTCTTTTTATTCGACACTTTCAAACTTTGTCTAAGTATACCCATGTTCTAAAATGACTTGTTCTGTCTGCACCAATAACCAATCTTCCTGTGGACTAGGATTATGTCCAGAGTGATAAACTGCATCCATCTCTTCTGAACAGTGCTGGCCAAGATTCTCAAATGTCATTCTCTAGACCTGAATTTCACCCAACCAAATTTTTCATTCCTAAGGCTTCTACCCTTCATTAAGCTTCTTTCAAAGAAAAGTATTTTATCTGGAGTGAGGTGGTACACACCTGTAATCCATCACTTGGATCAGGGACTTCAAGGCCAGCCTGAGCTACATGAGACCATGTGCTTCTTAAAAAAAAAAAAAAAAGGCTGGAAAGTATTTTGATGATATTGTGCAATTACAAGAGAGGTTGCAATTGTAGTTTTTTTTAGTTCAATATTGAATTACTTTTCTTCTTGTTTAATCTGTGCAGTAAATTAATTCAAAATCTTTGTAAGACAGTTACAGGTTGGCTTTTGGCCAATGGTACTTTTCTAGCTCTTAGGTGTATGATGTCCATGGGCCTGCTGAGAAAAGTATAGGCTACGTAAATCAGCAAAACACAATGTTTGGTTAATATTACGGGAAATAAAGGTACAACATGGTAAAGGAGCTTTGGTTGCTATGTTAATTTATTTATGCCACTCAGAAAGTGATGCATGGTGAACAGCCAGTGTCTGCTGCACACCAGGAGTGCTCACTCCCCACTGCTGGGCTGCTAGAGAAGTGAGTCACTCCAACTGCCAAACAGTCCTTTTCTTGTGAGATTTTTATTAAATATCCATGATTCTTCCACGATAGTTAAAGCAAACTAAATTCTGAGTATGAGAACTAATGCATTAGATAATTTAATTTAGAATGCATAATTACTCTTTAAATTAAAAATATGCACCTATAATTAAATAAAACAGCCATATATAAAAACACATCTTTAGAAATATATTACAGTATCAACTTACAACTATTGGACATTTGAGGAGGAAGAGTCCTCCCTATAACATTTCAGTGAAGAATATTTTCTTGATTTCCTGAGAATAAATAACATTTATGTGGAAGAGTTTCATAAACAATAAGAACTATATGATCAAGGTAAGCATTAGACAACTTTAGCCCTGAATAGGGAGTCTATATATTTAATTTAATTTTTAGTTTTAATTTTTTTTTTTGTTTGTTTTTTTTTGGTTTTTCGAGACAGGGTTTCTCTGTGTAGCTTTGCGCCTTTCCTGGAGCTCACTTGGTAGCCCAGACTGGCCTCGAACTCACAGAGATCCGCCTGGCTCTGCCTCCCGAGTGCTGGGATTAAAGGAGTGCGCCACCACCGCCCGGCTAGTTTTAATTTTTTATATTGTTATTTCAAAACTCATGGAAAAAAACAGCACTGTTGAGAATAATGCTCATTCTAATTCATAGTGATGAGTTAAAAGGAGGAGGAGGAGGCGGCTGTATCTGCTTATTAATCCATGACTTCTTCCTAATTAAATGTCCTTCAAAGGGAAAAATATCAAAGTGGAAGCCAAGTGGAACATTTTCTGCAAGTGCCAAATAGAATTTCGCTTATCAAATTCTCCGTTTCTATCAAAGCCAAGGACTTCTCCTCTGCATGAATAAACTCAATGGTGCATGACAAGGTTGCCAATACCAAGGAAGAACAAGAGAAGCATGTTAGTGTCGAGGACCAGCACGGTAAATTAGCACAAGCAGAATTTCTTCTCTTGTACTTCTGAAAGTACAGGACAGACACCCAGGTGTCAAAAGGGTTCTGAGGGCTCCGGAGCAGGCTTGGCACCCTCACCCCCAGCCCCTCTCTTTTAGCTTCTGGTATTGCCAGCTATCCTTTATTCCTTGAATTAAAGATTCATTACTCCAATCTGCTATCATCGCAAATGTCATTACATGATATTCATTCTCCTCTCCCTCCATGGTGTGTGTGTATGTGTGTGTGTGTGTGTGTGTGTGTGTGTGTGTGTGTGTGTGCTCTTTTTCTCTTATAAGGACACCAGTCAGGTAAGTGCTGGCCACACTAACTTAGTTTCATTGGAAAGACCCTACTTTTAAATAAGGTCACATTTAAGGATTAGAACTTGAACATTATTTTTGGGAGACACAGTTCAATTTGTAACAGGGGTCAGAGCAGTAAAAACCACACTAGAGTACTCCCTAATGCATACCACTTTACCAATTCCTTTCAATGCTATGGTTCACACCACTGGCAAATGAATTCCTGTGGTAAAAAGTACATGGCAGATTAATCTCTAAAGGACTCTGAACCTGGTGATCGCATAAGAAGCTGCATACTAATTATAGAAAAAAATTAAATTGAGTTTTTTCTGTGACTTCTGAAAATATGTATACTTTTTCTTTTTAGTCTTCACATCTACCCTGTACTCTGGTTGGCTGCAAACCACTTCCTTTTATGATCAATCAGCCTCCATCACATGTTGAAGTCCTGGCCATCCCTGTCCCACAGCAGAGAAGAATGTGACTATATTTGGAAAATGTGTCCAAGATAAAGTCATTGTATCAGCCCTAGCCCAGTGTGGCTGGTGTTCTCAGAAGAAATTGGGGCCCAGCACACGAGGAAACCATGGAAAACAGGGAGAAGACAGCCACCTGCCCATCCACAAGCTACGGCTTCAGAAGAAACCACCATAGAAACGGTAGGGAAATGCAGCTCTGGTGTTTTAGTTGCCTGTGGGGTAATCGGGTGACTGCTCAACCAGGACATTCCTAAGGTTTTTCTTGTGCAAAATCAAAAACCATTCTATGGAAACTGAAATGCATATTTACTCATTCAGTATGAATAAATGGCTTTTAATTGGGCATCTGGGAAGTTTAACTAGTCTTCTTAGCTTTGACCAATACCCTAAAAGTAAGACCCACATCACTCTTGTTTATTATGCCAAATATCTGCTCAGCAGTCAGGACTAAGATACATGTTTTACAACTATCCTCAGAGTAAATGGGGAATTAGGAAAAAAAAAAAACTTCAGCATTTAAGAGAAATAAAACAGTAAGGACTACAAGGCTTAGAGAAAATTTTTCTGTAAATTAGAAAAACATCACACAAAGCTGCAAAGTAATTTTTTCAAGTTTGTAGACTTGACACTCAACTGTTGTATTTTTTCCTTAAACACCACCAAAGCACAACCTATTGAAAGATACTCACATTATGGATTTTCACAAAACTATGTGCTTAAATTAGCTGTTAGTTAAATTTATTAAGAAGTGGTAATTTTATATACTATAATTTACTACAATTCAAAAAACTAAACTAACTAAAAATGTATATTATGAAAAATAATTTTAATTACTATATAGAATTTCTATTATATGTACAGAAATTTTCACTAAAATATAATCTAACTATTACTTAAGACAAAACAATGCACAAGATATGCAGGCTTAGGGCAACAATTCTCCAGAATCTTACAAATAGCATTTAGTGCATTTTTCATGGTTTTCCTACCTTTCTTAGTTTCACAAGCAAAAATGCAAATGGCATAAAAGAGAAATAGTAATTTAGCCAAGTTAATTTAGATTTAAACAAGAAAGAGCAACCTAGGCTCCTGTTCCCAGAAGTTTGATGCCAACTGTAAAAGTAAGCAGTGTGGTCATCACCTCCCACTGCTGCAGTGTGGACATCATCACCTCCCACTGCTGCAGTGTGGACATCATCACCTCCCACTGCTGCAGTGTGGTCATCACCTCCCACTGCTGCAGTGTGAACATCACCTCCCACTGCTGCAGTGTGGTCACCACCTCCCACTGCTGCAGTGTGGTCATCATCACCCACTGCTGCAGATTTCTCTTTTGCTGGATCTATCACTCAAGTTAGGGACAACCACATGATATGCTCTGGCTCTTGAAATAAGAGTGCAAGAGATGAGTATCACTTCAGTGTAGGATCTTTCTTAAGGGTCAATGGTTTTGGCATGTTCTCTTCCCTTTAGCTTCAGTAACTGACAATATTTAAAAGACTGACTGTTCCTCAGAGATTCTGGGGTAAACAATATGGAATAGTATTTCCAACAAGCCCACAAACGGTATACAGAGTAGCTAAATAAATGCAGACTCTATCCTGCTTGATAGAGGATATAAACACCAACCATAAAGCACTTACAATTAGCAAAGAACAGATCCTATAAAGATGGAAAGGTGGGCAGAGCATTGCAGATTTCCCCTTCCCTCTCCCCAGTCAGGGGAAGCTCCTTTGATAGAAATCTTCAGAGCACCATAGAGTGTTTGAATCCAAAGCCTTCAGGTGGAACAGGCACTGTTGCCCTGGGAAGCCCCACAGCTGAGGCAAACCCTTTCTTCCACCTCCCCCTGTCGAGAGCCACATGCTGAGGAAAACTAGGCACCTGTCCAGTACTTCTCACCTGGCAGCTACATGAAGATAGAGGGCCATTGCTAGCTAGGTCCTATCACACCAACTGTTCACAGCCATCATAGGGAATCTCTTCCAAAGGATGTATTCAAGAAACATAGTCCTGCCTCAATTTCTTGTTTACTGCTGCCCTCATAAACACTTCGGGGGATCTGAACTTTGAACAGGCTTAACTAGCCTCTGTGAGTTATGTGCAAAACCATCTTACAGGTCTAGAATTGGGAATTCCATCAGTTCACTTCATTTATCAATTTTACAACCATGGCATACAACTGTGCAAGCTGCCAAGCTGGTGCCTTACATAATGGTGCACAATCAAGGGTGGGGGAGGGGTAGACAACAAACACCAGGATGCATTTACTGAAAATGCCACTGCTGTGCATTTCTCACGAAGGGATCTTTACCTGCCAACGCATCTTGGGCTGGCTTACCATTTCCCCATCAGTGTCTACCACAATTCCTTGGAGGTTCTGTATTCATTAACCTTCATTGCTGTGACCAAAGCATCTGATTAAAACAAATTAAGGGAGGAAAGAAGACTGATTGGGGCTCCCAGTTTCACAGGTTCCGATCACAGTAGACTGGCCCCATGAGCCTGGGTAGACATGATGGCTGGAGGAGCATGTGACAGAGGAAATTCTTCACTTCATGTGGAACAGGACGCAGAGCAAGCAACAGGAAGGGGTGAAGGATAATATATTGAAGACTCCACACCTAATGACCTACTTCTTTCCACTAGGTCCCACCTCCTAATTTCCATAACATCAGAAAAAGGGGCCTGCAGCTGTGGGGCATCGTTCTACGACTGGACTGGACAAGCACCACAAGGACTCCATATCAAAACTGTAACACTATGCTTGGAAATACTGCTATGCAGACAACCTCCATATTTGATTATCGTCAATTCCTAACACTGGCTCCCTTGATGTTTAGTTATTTCATTAAGAGTATTTAACAGGTATCCCATCCAGAATATGCTTGTGAGCCTGGACAATGTCCTGCCACACTCCCCTGCCCAGCTGAAAACATGGGCACGTCACTGACAACTGAGGCACCAGACACAGCCTTCTGCTAGAATTCTTGCTCCTAGAAAGCTCTTTCTAATGAATAGTAGTTTGCAAGAACTTCTACATCACTACACTGACCAAATGCCATCATTTTGACTTGCTACAATTCAGGGTTTCTTAATTTTGATGCTTCTCCTATCTTGGACCACACAGTTCTTTGTTGTGGGTATCATCTATGCACTGTAGCACGGAGAGTAGAATCCCTGGCATTTACCCACTAGAAGCCAGCAGGACTCCTCCTCCTCCCTGTAACATTGAACGTTGTCTCTCAACATTGCCAAATGCCCTCTTGGGGGCAAAATTCTGAGTGTGGCAGTCATCCTGCTACATCTCCAGCTCCACCGAAGCACCGCACTGATGAGAGGGGAAGCACGAGGACCACATGTCCATCGACATCCATGCCATGACACTGGGACTGGCAGAGCTGCCCCTGAGATCCCATTGGCAAACACATGAAAGAACTGTGCAGAAGTCAAGAGGTTGGACTGATTCCCAAGAGACGGAAAACAGCCGAATCTTGACTTTTTGCTTCTTTGCTTTCCCCACAGACTTTGCTACTAACTTCTCTTTCACTTCTGCCCTTCCAGAAGCAAGCATGGCTGAACTGACATCAGTTATGTGTTTTAGCTTCCCAATCAAGATATAAACAACAACAAATAGTTCCTGACCTCTGGATAGGTCTACTCTGTCTTCCCACCCACTCGCATTCAATGCAGTTATGCCCTCAGATTGGTGGCACTATGACATACTGTATTTTCAGAGGCCACTTTGGCTTGCCTTGTCCTAGTGTGGAAGGCTATTGGGGGCAGAAGCCCACAGTCAAAGACTGATCTGTATATACAGATTATATATGACATATATATATGTATATATATATATATATATATATATATATATATGACAGGCGAACACAACCCTCATCAAAACAGTAACATAGGCTAATCCTTGGAGAAAAGAAGTGATTTTATCTTTAATGCCAACAACTTCTATTACTATTACTAACACACACACACACACACACACACACACACACACACACACACATACACACACCTAGAAACAGTCTCATAAACTGTGGGGATTATATACTAACTCATATTTCATGCCAAAAGTAAGTTCCATATGAATCAACGATGGGGCATAATAATGAAAACTTAATAGTTACATAAAAACATTTGGAGGACAGTGTTTAATAAAATTGGGATGAAGACATCTTCAGTCAATGCCTAAAGTTCACAAATCTTATGACAGATTTTTTTAGACCAACTATTCTATGTGTAGAAATTTATCTTTTACATATATTTACGTATGTGTGTGAGTGTGTGTGTGTGTGTGTGTGTGTGTATGTGTGTGTGTGTGTGTGTGTGTGTTTTCTAACAGCACAACACAAAGAAGCAACAGGAACAACAGTCTGAAAATGCTACCAACACTGAGGATGCTATATGGACACGATGAAGATTACTGAACGCATTCTGACCCTCGCACACACTATGAGAGGGAAAGGACCAGGAGAGACGTGAAGGTGCCGACATAAGATAACCTATTAGGTATGCAGGTAAGTGAAACAGGTTACAGAAGACTGTACACAGGGTCCTTTCTTCATTAAAAAGAAAACAGGAGCTACAAGGAGATTTTTTTCCCCTTTATGCCTATATTGTAGCTATTGCTATTAAAAAAAGATAATTTATACAATTCTCTTTGGAAAGGAAGAACTCTGCTGTCATCGTGCATCCTGTGACATTGAAATTACATCTTATACTCTACAGTAAGTGCACCACACAACCCCAAAAGAATATAGCTCAGAAAAGTACATCACAACAGAATAGCAAATGTTCTATTTGTATGAAAAAAGAGAATCCTTACCTTTCTCTGCAAAATTTAAGTGAATGTAGTATGGCAGGCCTTTTCTGACGTAAATTCCACAAGTGTAAGGTGTCATCAGCCAAGGCACTCACAAGGGCTCCCTTGAAAATAAAGTGTATTGTAGATGTAACCAACCGTCTTATTAAATAAGAAACACAGAGCCAACGTAAGGATGAAAGCCCAAGAGGTCAGAGCTAAGAGTCTTACCGCTTTTCCGCCAGCTAGCCTCTCCCGCCAAGAGACCTCTCCGAAAGGGAACTACTTCCTGTGTGTTCGCTTTTTAATAAGAGTTCTGTTCTGCCTTCTCATTGGTTGTAAACCCAACTACGTGACTGCCTCATCGCTGCCTCTCTGTACAGACCTCCAAGTCTTCTATGGTTGGTATTGAGATTAAGGGCGTGTGTCTCCAATGCTGGCTGTATCCTTGAACACACAGAGATCTACCTAGTTCTGCTTACCAAGTGCTGGGATTAAAGGCGTGGACCACCACCGCCCTGGCTTTCACTATGGCTTGCTAATAGCTCTGATCTCTAGGCAACTTTATTTATTAACATACAAATAAAATCACATTTCAGTACAAATAGAATACCACTATAGTGTATCTTATATGCAACAATGTATTTTATATGTAACAATTTTACAATAGTGTTTCCAAAGAGCTGCCAACACAGCTTCAATTTGAAAACATTTAGCCAACAGATTATAGTTTTAAGGAATATTTGTCTCACCCAAATTCTCAACAGCAGGTGTAGAAGATAATGATATATATATATATATATATATCTCAAATTAATGTTTTAACTTCTTCAGTAATTTAACACCTTATAATCCAAAAGTATACTAGGATCTGGTGGGAGGGCTAAAATCTCCAAAATTATTAGACCTCAGACTCCAAATCATTTGGTCATTATTATAGATACTTTTTTAATAAAAACAAAATATAAAATAAAGTGACCTCATTTTATTTATGTACAACAAACACTAATGGGAGTCCTTTATTCAGATTATAATAATAGAATAATGGTACTATTCAGCTCTGAACAATTGAAAACTCTGACTAATTGGTTACATTAAAACATTCTGTTAGTTTATACGATCACTCATAGGTAAGAAAGTGAGAGGCCCTAGAGCCACAGAGGTGACTCAGTCTTGCCAAAGTCCAACAAGTCAGAATTTGCAGAGCAAGAACCTCTGCAAGTCCATTTCCATTAAAGGCTCAGAGACACAGTGATCCGTAAAAAGTATGAACAATCTGTAGAGTAATGGGTTGATTTAGTGACATGTCTAAACTTATTAAGATGCCTTTGCCCACTGAGCCATCCCACTGGCCCATCTTTCATGCACATTTTGTGACTTACTCCATAGATCCTAAGCATTTGGGGCAAAAAGCATGTCTATAGACTATCCTCAAATCTAAAGGAAGTAGAGCCCTTCTCAGCTCTCCCTGTGAGCAGTTTCCTATGTTGTAAAATGGCATCTTCTCTAGTTCACTTTATACTTCATTCTCAGGAACAAAGCCAATAAGCAATACAATACGCTTTCGAATGGAAGCTTTTCCCTGGATATATTCTGAAGCACTCTGTTAAAATACCTTCTCTTACCTATAATGAGCTCTGTATTTAACAGTATCTCAATACAGACGACTTTCTGATGTTATGTAACTTTCAAAATCCTTGAAATAATAGCTAAAATACACCATCAGGTATCAAAAATATCTACCCACACTATTGCACTTGCAACATTATTCCAAGAAGACATACTGGGTGACTATCTGTGGTAGCACCTTACAATGAATTATGACTGCCTCTGACTCACGAGAAATTACATTTTGGTTCAAATATTTAAATATGAGTATATACGAGCAATCAGAAAAACTAGATGTGCTCTAATTTCGGCTCTGAGTAGGAGGAATAAACACAAGTCACTAACCTCGTTAATCAGGAACTGGAGTTGAATCACCGCTGCTCCGCTGTCATGTTGGCAATAACACTCCACTCCTGGACGACCAAAGCTGCCATCGGTCCCATTAAGGAGTTTTAGCAGGTGTACTTGTAAAAGAAACTTTTATCTAAATAATAAATATTCTGATGACCTGATATTCAATACAGGCCACTTAATAAGGCTGAGGTAATTAGGGTTTTAGTTTTCTTTTTTATAATTACAAATCTTATAGATTATAGGTTTAAAATAAATAGGAAAACTGTTCCTTCTAGAAAAAAACATAAAGCATTAAAATCAATAATAAACAAAACAAGATAATAAGGTTTACTAATATACTTTGACCCAAACTCTTTCATTCCTCTTAAATTAACAAGAGAAAAATGGTAGTTGATCTTCAGAGTACTGATTTTTCCCTAAGCAGGCAAATATCACTTTAAAATATCCTTTTTACTATCATTTTTCAATCTAACAGTGTCATTTTAAAACTAAAAATATAACCAAGAACTAACTATATAACCACACTGCTTGATGCAGCATGAGAGTAACAATCAATGTTCCAATGCTTTTCAGTTAGGATGCATGGGAGACTTTGTATATGTAAAAGCACTTTTTAATATTATATTATTATAACATTATTAAATAATTATTAAATAATATATTATATTATAACATTTTAATATACATTAATTCATTTAGCTGTCATAATCCAGGAAGAACATATTATTATTCCTCATTTAAACTAAACAGACAAGGAAAGTGAAGCACAGATGTTAATTATGAGATCTGTGTATACCAGAAACTAGCAGAATACAACCCAAATATCCTTCATGGCTCCATGGTCTTCTCCTCACTTCCTCCTTTCCTTTTTCCCAGTGCTTGAAATGAATCTGGCTTTTGTGCGTGTTAAGTACATGTTCTACTAGGTTACATCCCTCGTCCTATTCTCTTAGATACACCGAATAAAGATCAAAACATAACACAAAACACACATTTGCAGAATTTTCTGTGAGGCACTGTTGTATGCATTATACTTTCATTAACCTGAAATGAGAATGCAATCATTTTAACACACTGCCACTCTATTTTTGGTAGCTAATAAATAATACAAAGTAAAAAGACAGGTTTAAAACATTTGGTGACTTTTAATAAACTCCAGCCCAAGTTCTGCTTAATGCAAAAGCAAATGCACCATAAGTTAAATTCTATTTTGTAGACTTTTCCTTTCTTGCTATGCATCAGCCTCAGGGCCTCATTCATGAAAAGCAAATGTTCTACCACTGAGCTATAAATCCCTCCACCCACTGCTCTTTCGATATTAATCAAAGACATGTTCTTTGAGCTGAGGTCTGTTGTCTGGAGCTCAGCGTTGTTTTTCAGGAGTAAAGCACAGCCATAACTATCCAACTATAAGATGTGAGATCAGTCTTGTCCCTGCAGAACTTTAAAAGAGCCTGGCAATGAGACACAAATGCATCACTGAGAGTCTTACTAGCTGAGTGTGGTGGTGCATGCCTGTAATTCCAGCGCTTAGAAGGCAGAGGCAGGAAGATTCCACAGCTGAGGTCAACTGGAGACTTGATTTTCAAAAACCAAAGGCTAAGGATATAGCTCGTGTTACAAGCTTGCCTAGTTTGTATAAAACTCCGGGCTTCAATCTCCAACAACATATACACCAAAGATTCTTATGATCGTTTTTTAATCATCCACAGTTATGTTAACCACACTGGACAAGATGGGAAATTGTAAAGACTAGCTTTGTGAAATCCTCTTAAAGTAGACATTTTTTATTTTTATTTTTAAACAGATCCATTCTGCAACTCAGATTTTAACAAGTTATATAATAGTATGGAGAACTACTTTATAAGAATATAAAATTTAATAGACAAAAACAGATTTAACAATAAACAAAACTGACTACTAGAAGCAAAGACTATAAAAGCAGCTCTCCTCATTGGGACAGGCTTAGAAGTAGTCTCCTGGCCTTGAAAAATCCTCTGTACCTTGAGTGTCAATCAGTAGTTTATCACAGAAAACACCTTGAAGTCCAGAAGTCAACTGCATCAAAGTCAAGAAAGCTTCTGTTCTTGTGCTGCAGATAGTGCTATACAAAACTGCCCTGTACCACCTAATACAGTCACCTATGGGTCACAACATCCCGACATGACAGAACAACTCTCACCATCTATCAAACAGGAAGCACTATGCCTCAGCACATCTGTGTACTTGGCCTAAGAAGCCATCCTGCCCAGAGTTCCTGATTTCATTCTTCTCCCTTTGGTTAGTACTGATGCAGATGTAGCCAGCCTCAAAGGGTCCTACCAGCATGGCCCTCTGGACAGAGGGTGGGTAGGGGGGTATCATAGTAAGTCATTACTACGCTTTAACAGAAAGTTTAAATAAACTTTAAAGAATGGATATGGTGTGTGTGTGTGTGTGTGTGTGTGTGTGTGTGTGTGTGTGTGTTCATGAAATACAGCATGGGAAAAGCATACAATTTACATCAAGCAGTTCTGACCCTGGTAGTATGTAGGAGTTTCTACCCTACTGCAAATATAGTAAGCCCAGTCTGCCAGAGGAAATGTGTGGGTGGGTAGAGTGGTTAGCTAGCTAATTTACTTTAGGTGCCACAAGAACATCTAAGGTACAAAGAGAATTAAGATTTCTGCTTCCAAGACAGGTCATATGCCAGCTCTATCATGTTCACTATGATCGTCAAAGAATTATTCATTCTATTTTTCTACTTCCTAACCCACAAATGCACATAAGACCTATGCAGTCTAGAGTGCAGAAATGCAGTGAGGACTAAAACACACATGGACTCATCAAATAATACCCTTTATGTTGCTTAACTCAATGAATTTGTTACACCAGCTAAGACTGTTACTTTAAAGAGGACAAAAAGAATCACACCAAATACCTGTATCTTTCTTTTTTTTTATTTTTATTTATTTTTTATTTTATTTTATTTTATTTTTTTTTGGTTTTTCGAGACAGGGTTTCTCTGTGTAGCTTTGCGCCTTTCCTGGAGCTCACTTGGTAGCCCAAGCTGGCCTCAAACTCACAGAGATCCGCCTGGCTCTGCCTCCCGAGTGCTGGGATTAAAGGCGTGCGCCACCAACGCCCGGCCTGTATCTTTTCATACCAGTGACTGTGCATGCATGCTCCCTAATGTTGATGTTTTGGAAAGAACATTCTTACTACAAAATAATCCAACTTTCTAACTATCATCTACTTGATAAAAACACTGTCCTCTCTCATGGGTACATTCACAACTAGACAAGGCATAAAATATCTGAAATTCAAATTAAAACCAAAAGGATTATAGCCTGAATGATTTTGTTAATATATATGTTAAATGGAGAAATGTTCATTTATTATCATGTACTCTGATATACTATTTATGGAACAAAGCTGACTAATGCTAAATGTTTTCTTTAGTGTTACTCTACCTTGTCACTCTGAATTCCAGTGCGCTCTGTTGAAAAGGATACAGATTTCCTAACTCGGACACCCTTCTGCATTCAGCTTTTCTGCTGTTTGCCTATCAATAACTAGGATGCCTACCTAACTAGTCCCCTTGGCTTCTGAAGCAAATCAATCACTTTACTTGGGGACCAGTACCTGCCTGACACTTCCTGTACAGTTTGCCGGGCTTTCCTCATCCAAAAGAGGAGTTGCAGAAAGCAAAGCTGAAACATGCAAGATTCTCTCAAAGATCCTCAGTATATGGAGCAGGAAAAAAAGCGAAGAATTACACAAATATAATGAAAGTAGAAATGAATGAGGAATAATAAGGGAGTAGTATATAAAATGGATAAACAGAAAGGAAAATGAGAGCTAATAAAATCTTAACTTTTTAGTATTGCCGAGTATGGAAGGTAAGGTCTTGAATACATGCTACAAAGATCATTCAGGGGGTTGGGGATTTAGCTCAGTGGTAGAGCACTTGCCTAGCAAGTGCAAGGCCCTGGGTTCGGTCCTCAGCTCCAGAAAAATAAAAAAATAAAAAAATAAATCACTCAGTCTACTGCTGATCTACATTCACAGCCCAGGAGGATTCATGAATGGAATAAAAGATCAGGAGGGCTGGGAAGATGGGTCCAGGATAAAACACTATAGGATAAGTATGAGGACCAGAGATTGGCTCTCCCAACTCATGCAGAGGTTGGAGACATGCAGTGGGTGGCTGTCTACAATCCTGGTACTCAGAATGCAGAGACAGGGTCCCTGGGGCAAGGTGGCTATCTAGACTAAGTCAATCAGGGAGCTCTGGGTTCTTCGAAAGGACTTACCTTAATAAATAAAGTGGAGAGTGATGGGGAAGACTACCAACATCAACATTAAGTGTCTAATGGCACACACTCAGTACGTACACATCCACATAAGAACACACACACACACACACACACACACACACACACACACACGCATGCATGAGCACCAACCACAAAAATCATAGCTAGCAAAGTATTTTACTTATTGTACTAGATATCCATTTCAAATTAAGCCTGGCGTTCACTGCCTAAATGACTTCATTGTTGCTATGACTGGGTGGGTGGTTAGGAGGGGACAAAAGGGGAATTTAGAGACAATTAAGTTCATTATCAACCCAACTGAGCTATGTGGAACATTTACTACATGAAAAGCATTATGCATGATCAACTCACAATAGCACCTGAAATCAACTATTTTTACAAATTAAGAAAATTCAAGTACAAGTTTAAGTGACTTTGCCAGAGAACACAGCAAGCGGGCAGAGAAGCAGAGACTTGATCCAAGACATTTAATCTTAGAACTTACAGTGTAAGTCATCAAGCATTATTACACAGAGAAGTATATTAAGGGCAATTTGCATTCGTAAATATCAATTCCTACCTTACTGTAAGTCATCTTAAAACTGAAGAATGAATACAGAAGAATATAGTCCATATTCCATCTCTAAATATTTCATAATGTCAGAGTGGTCTAATACAATCAAGCTGAGTCACAGAACTTTGAGGAACAAGTAGATATGATAGATCAATTAGACAGTCCTAAAGCTTGGACAGTGACTATCTTCCCAAACCCTGTGCTAAAATGCTATTGGGCATTGTGAAAATGCTGAGTGGCGGAGCTAAGGGGTAAGTTCTCAGGCTACTGGTAGAGGTCTTGAAAGAAACTGTGGGACCCTAGTCTCTTAGTCCGCTTGCTTCTTCCTGGCTCACCAGGTCAGTGTGGCTTAGTCCCCACTCCCTGTCACTGCAACCAGTGTCCTCACAGAAGCCCCACAAAGGAGGCCAACTGATCTTGAACTAGAAACTGTGAACGAAACAGACCTTTTCTAAGTAATTATGTAATCATAGTAATGTAGAGCAGATAAATACAGATAGAAAACAATATGCCAATCAAAAGGATGAAATCTTAGGTTCATTTTTATGTTACCTCATGGGGTTACATTAAACATTAGTTCACTAAAGAAGCAATGTGGAACAGCAACTTAGACAGAAACTTGGAATCCTATATCCTAATTCTACTTATAATTTTGAGACAAATTCTTCACAGACATCTAAAATAACAAGCAAACACTTTTTTCTAGAGCTGTTTGAAAAAAGTAGGACTGGCAAAGTTAAATGATAATGACTGGGATGTGGCACTGCAGAGCAGTACTAGTGTGCACTAAGTGCATCTGAGTACAGTATGCCGGAAGTACTGGGTCCAACCCTCAGCACAGAGGGAGAGGGAAAAATGACACTCTATCTTCAAAAGACTGGATTACAAAATTAACTGCAGATTAAAGGAATGAAAGCACATGATTGATTCAACAGGCATAGGGTAGGTGAAAGAGTCCAGAGTCTTTCACAACGAAGCACTCAACATTGGCAGGAGAGAGGAACTGCATTATGACAAAGGGCATCCAGGAAAATCTCACGGCGAGAAGCATATGTAACGGTGAAGGACTCTATGCCTTCAGTGTGGTCTAGAATGTTCTACCCAGAGAAAGTGGGCTACTACTACTACTACTACTACTACTACTAATAATAATAATAATAAT
>CABHPH010162873.1:0-17068 GCA_902168325.1 Peromyscus nudipes | reverse complement strand
GGGGAGTGGGAGGCAGGACATATGACAACACAGATGGGCATGGAGACTATCGCGATGACAACAGCCCATCTGCGCTAGAGTCCTGTCGTTTGTGGAACAACGACACTGGCATTCGATGACCACGATCACCTGCAAATTTAGGGCTGTGCTTTTCAACCTCATCACTCAGGCTGTACAGCCTTTTCTACTGCTGGCTTCATGTCCACAGAGAAACTACGTGGAAGAGGAAAGAGCACAGATCAGACCCGGAACACCAGTTTCTCCCCCAGTACAGCTTTCTCTGCAGAGAGTAGCTCAACAGCAGTGTGTCGCTTCACTCACACGGGCTTGAGTACTTTAGGATGACGCCCTCTCTAAGCAGACAGTAATGAATATGGCTCTTAACTACCATCTGCCTCACTAAGAGTACTGCTGTCCATATGGCCAAACATTTAATCCAGTATTTCTCAATTCTGGTTTGGAATCACAGCAGCCATGGAGATTAAAAAAAAAAAAAAAACCCACAGATGTCACATCATGCCAGATTCAGGGAATCAGAATCTCAAGGGAAGCAGGTCAGCATGTGCTTGGACCTGGTGTTGTTTTCTGTTTGAAAATGATTATAATGTATAACACTGTCCTTAAATGATTTATACAACCATGAGTCATATCAACTTCTAAATATTACCTTCCAACAATCATGAACTCCCTAAACTACCTCTTCATAGTTATTTCCAAACTATTCAGTAACTTCCTACTCCTGTGTGACTCTTCTGATTGCCTAACAGAAATATGCTCCAAACAATGGTAGGAGTCTTTATCAAATGACGACGCTATCAAGGAACAACTTACACTTTCCTAGTTTTAAATTATATGCTATAGTTTCACTTACGTAGAAAACACCAGTTTTAAGACCTCGTTTTGAAGATTACTTTTTTTCTCCCACCTATTAAACATTAATATAAAATCACCATTTCTGATCTGGTATATACCAATCTTTGGGAGCAAAAAGCTGAAGAAAACTGGACAACAAACAATTCTTAGGTCTGTTAGAAAAGTGAGTTTACAATGTGAAGTACTGTACCAACGTGGACAGACAGGTGACTAGAGAGAATCTGGTTACTGGGAAGCCATGGAGTGAAGAAATGGGCACTGTCACTGATGTGCTGCTGGGGGCTCAGTGGCCACATCTGAAAGTCAAAACCAGTCACGGAGGAGAGGAGAGGGCCACAACACTTCCATGAATTTACAGTCAAAGCTGAAGAAGTCATCACAGCAAATACGGCAAGGAAAAATCCTCTTCCACTCTCAACACACAAAAGAGGCAGGGAAACCATTCTCAAGTATGGCAGAGCAGGCAGTTCCCAAACTGCCTTTCAGAGGAATAGTTCTGCAGGAGCCTAAGAGGCTGAGGCTCTACCTGAGTCAGCAAACATGCAAGAGGGAAAATACCAACTCAGTGGGCTGAAGCCTTGTAAGCAAAGGAAGGGAAACAGTCAAGCCCAACATACTCAGCCCTCACCCATGGGGTTGGTGAGGAAGGGAAGAGCAGAGACACCATGAGCACAGGCTCACTGAAAAACAAAGACTTAACCAAAGAACAGCAGACATCTCCCTTTCCCAACACCTGGACTATCCCATTAATAAGATGCCTTCACAGAACGTCTCTTTACTCGGTATATCACATCCAGATAACAAGAAAAATAATCCTAACATATTCTGAAAGGTAAAAATCAGTCTCAAAGAGACAAAGCAAGCATGAAAACTCAAAAACATGAAGGGAATCAGGATTAAACCAGTCATTTAAGATAACCATGACCAAAGTGAGAGCGGAAGTAATGTACAAAAGCTGTGTTCAAGGCCAGAGGACAGAAGTCTTATGACAGAATCAAAAATGGCCCTGAGCTAGATGAACTTATATTGCAAACTCAAGAAAGGAAAGAGTAAAGAAGTGTAACGGCTAAGTAAGAGAGAAACAGAACATAAAGGCCATCTAGAAAAGACAGTGAGCAAAACACAGTGACAGAAATGTCACAAGATCTTAGTGGTGGACCATATACCAGTAAGGAAATGAACCCTGAATATAAGTGGCATCATACAAACCTTCAAAGACTGTAAAGCAAAGAAACAAAAAGAAAAACAAGCAAACATAATCCCTGCCCCCCCCCCAAAAAAAGCAAAACCAAAAGTCACAGACACTGTGAAATATCGACACTGTGGGGGTACTTACAAAATAAAACCTTTGTGCAAATGGAATACTAATACTAAAAAGAAAAACAGAATGTTTGAAGCAAAAACAGAGAATTTCCCCTAATTAATCTAAGACACTAAATCAGAGATCCAAGAGGCTCATAAAATATTTAGCAGAATAAAACACACAATGAAAGAAAATTCTTTATCTTGAATAGGGCGTGGAAGCATTAAGCTCATAATCTCACAACTCTGGATTACACAGTAAAGCCTTGTAAAAAAATAAAACTAATAAAACCTAAACAAAGCCCTCTTATTGGTACAGAAATTCCAGAAAATTGAAGGCGAACAATAATTTTGTTTACACTGGGGATAAAAATTGTATCTCACATCTCAGAGACCATGCAAACAAAGAAAGAGAACTGAAGCATTTAAAGTATATGGGAGATGAGGCGAGTCCCCAAAGCCGCGAAACCAGAGCTCTGTATGAGGAAGAGTTAAAGATTCAGTCAAAGAAAAACTGCTGTAGTTTACTACTAGTCATCTGTCTTGACAGAAAAGTTTTAAAGGTTATTTTAGATAGAAATAGAAAATTAAATTGGTCATAAATTCAGATCTGCAAATAGGGAAGAACATTTAGGGAAGAAACAGAGAGAAATAGAAACCTTATCCAATAGGTGATAATTTGTTCAAAATAATAGCAATACTATATCCAATTATGCATGCTTATTTATATGTAAAATGAGTGTCAGCAACAATAGAAGAGATATAAGAATAAGATTTTTATCTTAAGATGCTCATAGGACCTATGAATCTACATGGTGTTCTCTTAAAATGAACTCAGATTATATTTCACTACTTAGGGCAGTAGTTCTCAACCTATGAGTCATTACCCCTTTGGGAGTCAAACGACCCTTTCACAGATATCAGATATCCTACATGTTATATATTTACATTATAATTCATAACAGTAGCAAAATTACAGTTATGAAGTAGCAATAAAAATAATACCATGGTTGGAAGACACCACAAACATGAGAAACTGCATTAAAGGGTCACAGCATTAGTAAAGTAAAGAATCAATGATCTAGGGTAACTGCTACAAAATGTTTCAAAAGGAAAAAAAAAAACGAAAAGGAAAAAAGAAAGACCTGTTAAACAGTGGAGGAAAAAAAGGAGCCATATATTGTAAAACACATAACTAAACTCATAGGAAGTATAAAAAGTAGAAGATGGAAAGCAGGATCAAAAATAAGGGCCATGAATACAAAAGGCTGAGCGAGCTCCCAGCTGGTCTGCAACAGTAAGTTATCTCAATCAGCTCCTCAGTTACAGACCCAACTACTCATTTACTCTCCTTATTCTGCAGGACTGCACTTGACGGCTCCTTTGCAGAGCTGCCCGCTCTCGGCATTCTGCTAGGCTGACTTTTATCTGATTGTTCTTGTTTAATCGCAATTGTCTTAAATCTGTATGACCAAGTGGCAATGCTACTTTTAAGTCGTCAAATGGCAAGAATACAGAAAGGGAAAAAGGAGGCTACTATACAGTCCTCTCTCCCTGGAAGCTAACAATGAATTTGGGGAAATCCATCACAAGCAAAAATAAACAAGACTCATGAAGATAGCATGTGTTCTAATAGATCAAAGGAAGGAAAGACCGTGGGCATAAATACGTCTTTGAAAAGAGAAAAAACATTAACAAATATGGTAGATACTAATTCAGTTCTGAACATCAGTGATCTAACTGCACCAATTAAAAATAGCAGACGGTCATATGAAGATAGGAAAGGAAGATGGAGGACAAGATTCAGCTTTGTTGTCTACAATCTGCTTTATTTTTTTTGTTTATTTTGTCAAGAGAGAAATCTGCTTTACATACAAAGACACATATAAATTAAAAGTAAATGAATGAAGAAAGGTATAACATTCTATGAATCATCAAAACAAAGTGGGACTGGCCATATTAATTTCAGACATAGCAGAACTCGGAGGGATCAAAATGGACTTTAAACAAGGTAACAAAGCCAATTCTTCAAGAACAGTAATAATACCATGGACTGTTACACAGTAAACTCAGTAAACTATGTAAGAGAAAAGCTGTAAGAATGGTGAAGACCAGAGGTGGATCAATTTCATGTAACAACTGAAGACCTGCAGCATACTTTTATCAGAAACAGACCGTGCAGGAGCTGGGAGACGGCTCAGTGGGTGAAGTACTCGTGGTGTCCCAGTTCTCAAGTAAGAGAAACCCAGCACGACAGAGGTAGAGACAGGCAGATCCCAGGAGCTTGATAGCCAGAGAGTCTTGCCAAATGGATGAACTCAAGATTCAGGGTGAAACCTGGTCTTTAAAAATCAGGCCAACAGCAACACAGGACACCTAGCGTAGACTTCTGACCTCCACCCCACAGCCCCTACACACAATTAAACAGATCAAATGATAATAATCAATATGTATAGGCTACTTCATCCAGTAACAACAGATTACTCATTCTTCTCCAACTCACACAGGACATGAACTGCAAAGGCAGTCTGTGTTCTGGGGACTTAAACACATTCTCATCACCCCTTTATCACTGCACTAGAATTCCTTGCTAATAGTAAGAAAACACATCAGGAGGAATACACTCACAGATGACATCATCACCTGTATAAACATCTGGACAGAAGAAAGCTGCTGTTAATACATGATCAGCAGAACGCTGTGGAGCACTTGCCCTGTACGCTAACAAGTGGAATTTCAAATTAAAGACAAAGTTTTATTCATACACACACACCCCAAAAATGAATTAGATACTTAAAATGTATACAATCTATATGAGGAAGACTACAAAATTCTCCTCAAAGAATTTAAGTAGAAGTAAGTCAGTGAAGAAATATTCCACATTAGTGGATATAAACTATAAGTAATATTAAGAGGTCAACTTTTGTGATCTAAAGATTCAATGTAAAATCCCCCTCTGAGCTATTCTGTGAATATTAACAGAACCATCCTAAGGTTTATGTGGAGAAGTAAAATATCTAAAATTACACCAAAGGAGTTTTACCATTATCAGACTTCAAGAGTTACTATAAAGCAGTAGTAATCACAAGGGTGTAGTTAATACTGGTAAAGAATACACAGATCAATGGATCAGAAAGAGGGTATAAAACAGATCTATACAAACAGAAACAAACTTTACATCCTGAACAAAACTTTACTAAAAATGTCCTGCAGATGTCCAGAAGCCCTCTGACTGGACAAACGCCATGGTATACTCAGACAATGGGTTATTTATTAGATGTTCCAAGAGGAAGACATGACCAGAAACTTAAAGATATTACTAAAAAGTAACCAAAATGATAGCAACTCATGATGAGGGATCCACTATATGACTTTCTAGAAAAGGTAAAACTCTAAAGACTGAGGAGATCAGAGACTGCCAGAGGCTGGGGAGGAAAGAATGGACAGGCAGAGCAGAGACAAAGGAGCACCAAACTCTCTCCGTACGAAATAGCGCATGCGCACCATCACCAATTTGTCAAACCCTATAATCCACCAAGACATTGAAACTCCAACTAACACTGCGCAGGCTGGGAAAAAGAATGTGTCTGTGATACATTCACCAGTGGGAGATGCTGACAGCAGCTGACATTACAAACATGGGCAGAGAGAATATATGGGAAATCTGAAGTGTCTTTAAAAATTAATGTATTAAGTAAAAGACAGTTACAGACAGCCTCACAATGATAATGGTGAAAAGGCTTAATTTTTACTGCTGATTCATGAGTCTAGCATTCTATTAATCTGTCATTTTAGTGAAATTTACTATACTTTATTTCTGAAATTAAAAAAAAAGCTAAAAATAACCACAAAAGATAACAAAGTCACTTAACTTAGCATGGTAAATCACATCCCAATACTCAGGAGGCTGAGGTACGGCTGTCGGCAGTTCCAGACCAGCCTGGGCTACAAATGTGAGACCCTGACTGACTCAAAACAACAACCACAGTAGTAGTAGTAATGCCAAACCTTCTTATCTTAATAAGCTTGGACATTTTATTCTATATGACCCGCAGTATTTGAAGTCAGTCAGCTGCTCTCTCTTAACAGAAATGAAATCAGCGCTGAAACAGTAAAGTAACTAACTATTTGGGGCCTCTGGTTACGGTCAAGTGCAGTAAGCGATATCAGCTTTATAGTAACAGGTAGTAGCATTAACTGTGGAAATGGACCTCTGGTTACTTTAGGTTAATTTTTTTTTTAATTCATAAACAAAATAAAATCTGCAATCCTGCATAGGCACTATTTTAGAACAGCTTTTAATGCACTTTGATATTTTTAAATGAACTACTTTGCTCAGTCTACTATGAAATGTAGTCATACATAATGGTTGTCTAGGTTAAAGGGTCAAGGAATGTACATTCTCACATATAAGCAAAAGCTATCTATGTTCCTAGCATCCATACTCAGCTATCTACAGGTTCTGTTTGTACGTTTTCCTAAGAATACTAAAGTGGGCCTTGTGTGGTGGAGCATACTTCTAATCTCAGGACGTGGGAGGCAGAGGCAAGTGGGTCTTTGTGAGTTCAAGGCCAGACTAATCTACATCATGAATGTGGGGTTAGCTAGAGTCACAAAACAAAAACAAAGAACCAAAGTTAATTTTACCAGAAAAACATAACACCTTATGGAAAACATAGCCCATGGCATTGGTAGATGGAGAAATGCATTTCAACATGTTTTCCCTTTGTCTTCTCTGCAGAGGACAGCGAGAGAAGACACACACACAAAGTGAAGCCCACTAGCAGAAAGGATTGCAGTAGCTGATGTCACCAAATGTTGACTCTCATTGGCAAGCATTCTAGCAATGGAAACAGAGGCACCACTCTTAAGGGGAAACACACTCTTTCATGGACTAGGATTAATCACTCTTCAATAGAGGATCTCACCAGCAAAAGCTTCAAAAGGCCCAGCTGACACTTATTCAAAAGGGAAACAGGATCAAAGGCTATAAGAAAAGTAACCAGTGGAAAAAATTATTTAATAATGACCACAGAAGTTGTAAGACTGGTTCTATGCTGCAATTTACATCACGCATTGGGGGAAAAAAGCTCATTTTTCAAATGAAGAATAATATAAATCAAAATTACCAGCTATTTACTTAAAAGCTTTCATTCTCTCCACCACAAGATAATCTCACTTACTGTAGATTACTATGTAGTAAAACTCACCACAGTGAAATGTAAATAAATATGCTCAGAATGTGGCCATTTTTCAATGCACACAAAATACACACCCTTCAAAAAGGATTAATACCATCTGGAAAAAGGGAAGTAAGGAGAAATTGTGATTTTTCTGAATTTACATCTACACTTACTATCGAAAAATGATGCAGAGAGCTTCTATGAAATATCTTTTTAAAAAGTAGCTACAACTTTAGTTGCCAATTAATGGACTATATGCTTTCTTTCATGGAGGTATGTATGTAACATACTGGATTCTCAAGAGATACCCAAGTGCCTGAATTTGCTTCTAGGAGCCTATGAGTGAATTTCTGCTTTTCAATACTGTATTCATTTTTCCGATTGTTTTCTATCATAAGTGAAAGGTATTTCTAACAAAAGTTTACATACATCTGAGGCGTCACGATATTTTAGTAAGATGTTCTCATTCTTTTTTTTAACCTTTAGAGCTATACATCTGAAAGTATATCCATCTGTGTTTATTATAGGAATTAAAATATTAACTCCCCAAAACAGCTTTTAACTAAAAATGAGAGGTAAAATACAGGTTGGATGCTGTGAGCACACAGTTGAGTGCAGAGCTATTCCCCAAGGACAGCTAAAAAAAAAAATAATAATAATTCAATGGGAAGATCATGAAGGCCCTTCTTAGTATTGAAAAGCACTTCTGTAAACAATTCAACTCTGTATATGGAATACTAAGTATTGCTAAGAAATTATTGATACTTTTAAAAAATGGTTTATTAATTACAAAAGTTTTCATGTCAACTGGGATAACAGTAAAATTTACGTATCTTAAATATAAAAATGTCAGCAGTAACTCTTACCTACAGATCCCTCCACATGCCTGCTTTAGAAGTAAGGCAGACTGGTCAATCAAAGCAGCCATGTTGCAAACTTTCCCTATAAACCAAATCTACCACCTGCTGCCTAATTTTGGAAGAGAAGTTTTATTGAAACATACTCCCCCCCCTTTACAAATTGTCTATGGCACATTTTGTGTTGCATGCAGGTAGAGTTAGTATTTATTACAAAGACCATATGCCCCCCCACCATACTAGTTAGCCCTCTACAGCAACTGTGGCTGCCTCCTGAAGTAGAGACAGATATTACTTTTAATATGTGTGTACAAGCGCACATACACAGACTTAGTAATAACTAGGGAACATATTGAGTTGACTGTGGAGAGTTCTGCATGTTCCCTCTGTCTTGATTTGGTAAACTGTACACTGAATACTGTCTCATTTCTGGCCTCCAGATAAACATCATGATACTGACTGGTTTTAATATGTTGTGTTTTGAATTATTCTACAACTTCTCGCAAATAGTAACACTGATAATTTTTAGACATGTAATACATATATATATGTATATATACATATATATTACTTAAAGAATGAATGTAGAAGCCGGGTGGTGGTGGCACACGCCTTTAATCCTAGCACTCGGGAGGCAGATCCAGGCAGATCTCTGTGAGTTTGAGGCCAGCCTGGTCCACAGAGCGAGATCCAGGACAGGCACCAAAACTACACAGAGAAATCCTGTCTCGAAAAACCAGGAAAAAAAAAAAAGAATGAAATGTAGAAACTTAGATTTTAATGCTGAATAAAAAATTGCCTACAGGTAGCATGAAATCAGGTGAAAAAACATATATATACATATACATATGTGACAGGGAGTCTAAGCTTTTAAACGTAAGAATTATTTAAAGAATGAAAAGAATGTTCTAGGTTAAGCACTCACTAAACATAATCACAATGCCCATTGTGGAACACTGAGCAGTAGCCCATGTCACCAATTGTGTCCCCATCTCCAAGCCTCTCTTAAGCTTGCTTTCTACCCATAGCCAGAAGAAAAAAAGACATGTGGTAGGCAGAATTAGTACCACAATTTCTTTAAAATAAAAACAAGGAAAACTAAAACTTAAAGCAATCGGAATTACTAAATCTGAAACTGGATGACTGCCATGTATCTAAACTCTACAAAAATATTACAATGAAAAGCATACACCGATTCCTACTTTGCCTTTTTTCCTACAAGAGGTTCAGAGTACCTTTACAGGAAATGGAACTCAGAAGGCATCACATCGTCATTTCTGTAAATAATCTAGCTTACATGTGTCTACGGGAAGGGGCACTCCAAGTACTTTCTGGCAATCTTTTATGATTACAATTTTATTAATTCTTATAAAAAGTCAACATTTTAAGAGGGAGGGGACACAGCCATGTGTAGCGGCACAAGCATATTCCAGCGTGGAAAACATGAGGCAGAGGCAGAAGGATTTGGTTCAAGGGCAGGTGGCCTAGTCTACCTGGTATCCCACCCAATTTAAAACAACAAAAATTGCATCAGTGATTACTCTGGTTGCTCCCTCAGAAGCTTCATAGCATATATGGGGCTCAAGCTCTATCTTAACAAAAGTATTCAAATCCAAAAGGTAGCGCAGGGTGACACTTACAGGTTAAATCAAAGCTAGTCCCTTAATCTGCAATCCCACAACACTAAATATATGTATTCTGAGGATGCTAAGTGCCAATCAGGTCAGAGAACGCTTATTAAAGTACCGTTAAAAAAAATCAATACTAACAGTCTGATAACAAACTGTCCTTTTGTAAATAATGTGTCTCTTCCATTGCATTCCATTAAAGCCAAATTAACTGCACACCCACCAAAGATTACCTTCTATTTAGTGGACCCTGTAGTCCAGTTATACATACACATGTACAGTAAAAGTAATCAGCTTTCCAAGTTACTCTATTGTTACCAAATTTAGAACTAATTCTATACCAGCAATTCAAGAAAGACAGTCTCCATACTAAATAGCAAAACCAGGAGGCCTAGTGGTGCACACCTTTAATCCCAGCACTTTTAAGCAGAGGCAGACAGGTCTTTGAGTTCTAGGCCACCCAACACAGGGAGTTCCAAGCTAGTCAGAGTTACATGGTGAGATTCAGCCTCAAAAGTAGAAAAAAAAATGTGTAATTAGGAACTTACTGTTTTTAAAGTAAATTTACATCTCAATTATTAATACCAAAAAAAAAAGCAAGGCAAGCTTTACTAAATGTACTAAAATGTTCAATGTATCTGTCAAGTCAGGATCCAGCATAATGCTGGCTTGACTCACATGCACCTTCCTGATCTCTTCTGCAAACACTTATGCATCTACTGAAGGATTATGAATGTATTCAGGGGACACAAAACAAGGCAAGCCACAACAGGATGGAGTCAAATTCTTCATCCTGTGTGACAGGCACTCACAACAGTTAACCTGATCACTATAGGCAAACACAGTCCAAAGAACCCAAGCCTTCCACAGAGAAAGAAACCACAGCACCACAGTGCAAGGTGGACTCTTCAAGATCACCATTCTCCAATTCCTCACTCACAGCCAAGAGAACCAATACACTGAGATTTCAGTTCACCTAACATACAACATCAGTCTTAAGACTGAGCACTAATCTAATAATTCCAGAATTTATTTTACTCCTTTAGAATAACAATAGTAATTTTAAAAAGAATTATGCTAAAACTCAAATAGGAAACACAGACTATCAGAAAAAATACGCCATTTTACTTAGAGCAAACTAGCTTTATAAAGCACAGACTTGATTTTCCCATATTTAACAGGTTTTTTTCAAGTCCATACTCTTTCATGTTTTATTTCTCATCACACACACACACACACACACACACACACACACACACAAACACAACAACAACAACAACAACAAAAAACCCAAACACTTCACTGCAAATCTGTTTCTAGACAGCCCAACTTCTTGCTTCTTTATGAAGTGTGCTGAGAACCATGCCTTACAGCTAACATGGGCTCACTCTTCCCGTTTACGCCAAGTGCTCTTTAACAGGGAGCAGACTTGAGATGTGAGTGTGTGTGGCGTTGCTTACTTTTCCTCCACAGCTCCGTTCCCAATGACAAGAGCCCCCTTAGGAATAAACACAACCCTGCAAAGGGAAGACAGGATGGAAGTGTGGCTATTTGTCAACTAGTTCATTTCAACTAGTTCATTTCATTATTTCAAACCAAGAGTCTTTCCCAAGTCTTTGTTTCAGTAGTATAATTGTGTTATGAAAAATAACATTAATAAGTAGGGAAGCCAAACATTCTAAATGCTATCTTACAAGTATAAAATCATTACGTATCAGTTTATTAAGGACTATGTGTAAGAACTTTTATGTATGCTATTTATATCTCATATTTATTTGCAATTGTGTGAACTTACAGTTGAGAAGAGTACAGCCATTTAAAAGGCAGAACTGGGCTGGAGACATGGCTCACAGATTAAGAGTACTAGCTGCTCTTCCAGACTTGGGTTCAGTTCCGCCTACACAGTGGCTCACACTGTCTGTCTGCCTCTTCTGGCCTCCAGGCATGCAAACAGTGCACAAATACATGTAGGCAAACATCCACATCCATCAAACATTACAATAAGGGGCAAAATTAAAGCAAGACCCAGTTATTTTAAAAGAAACTTTTTTTTCCAGAGGTTATATCAGCTACAGAACTGATGAAACGGAGGCCGTTCTAAGGCTTGGCACTGAGCTGTTTCTCACGCAGCATTTGAGGAACACATGAGTATACAAACTGAAAACCAAAACGACAGAGAACTCTCATAATAATGGCAATCACAAGCGAATACTCTGCAGCCTTAACAGCTACACATGTTTACTTGTCCTGAACCCTGACAATCTCAGGAGGTGGGTTACTGACTCCTTCTTAACTAATGGAAAGCTGAGGCTAAGGAGAGTGATTTGCAACCAGATACACCAGAAGCAGGTGCCTGGCGCTGTCACACTGACTGAAAAGCTGATACTGACATTTAGTAGGTGAGAACCAGTTTTAAATTTTCTCAGTGTCCTGAACAAACTCACAGAACTAAACTGTCCAACCCACTACCAACTACTGAGAAACACCAAACAAATCCCAAATGCTAAACAGCTTTTCATCACTCTACATCATCAATTATAAAATTCACAATATCTATCTTAGTTTCATTTAAACATAAAACTAGATCAAATTCTCATGCTAAAAGCAGCAACCCAGACTGCCTTCTCAAGACGGCACTGCAGTCAAGTAGAAAGTGACATAATTTCCAACTCAACATTCATCCTTTTCTGTTCTGTAATTCCCTGGGCACTTTCATCCTGACTCACTCCCCGAGATTTCATAGAAAGCAGCCACGCCCCTTTCCAGTGCCCATTCTGACACGTCTGTTTGGGGTCCATGTTACTACCTCCTTGATTATGGTAACCCATGAAGTTCCCCTTGTTCTTTCATCCATGATACTGTTGCCTGACCAAACAAATGCCCATGAACCATATTTTCTTCCTGTCGAATACGTTAAATGACTGCTGGTGTAAAAGCACCTCCAGGCTAAAATTCTATTGGCTTAGTGTGTGTGTGTGTGTGTGTGTGTGCGCGCGTGCACACATTATGGGGTGTGTGTAGGTTCACATGTGTGTCCACACATACAGCCTCTAGGCCAACCTCAAAAGCCATCCACCTTGTTTTTCGAGACAGTGACTCTCCCTGGAACCTGAAGTTCACCCATTTTCCTAGGCTGCCCAGTTACCTCCCCAGCACTAGAATGCCAAGTACACACCACTATTCCCGGCTTATACGTGGGTTTTTACGCTGGCAGAGCAATCACTTTACCAACCGACCTATCTTCCCAGCCCTCTCATTAGCTTGTTTCTACTCTCAACTCAATTAGGATCATTATTCCAATCAGAAGTTTTCCCCAACATTCCCTCAATCTGCTATCATTTCCTATACCATGGTTACGCCCACAGTTTTCCCAGTCACAACTTTTCTAAATCTTCATACTATCACTGTGCATCCTTATCTAACAATGTGTAGAAATGGTAATCAAGGGCTAGGAATTTAATCTAGAATCTAACTCTCTAAAGACAGTGAATCTCTATACAGGTTTCTAACTGCAAGGTTTGACTAGTTCCTGCCCTTTGATTAGAACTAGAAGCCTTTAGCAGGGTCATATATTCATTTCTTTTGAATTACTCGCCTAGACATACAAAAATCTGAAATCACAGAACTGCCTTTGAACGAATCATCCAACACAGCACCTTATTTTAAAGAGAAAGTTGAATTCCTTGTTGAAAAACAGGCAAGAATGGGGTTGGAGAGATGGCTCAGCTGTTGAGAGCACTGGCTGAGGACCGAGGTTCAATTCCCAGCACCCATGTGGCAGCTCGCAACTCCAGTTCCAAGGGATCTGACACCCTCACACAGACATACATGCAGGCAAAACACCAATGCACATAAAAAATAAGAATAAATAAATCATTAAAAAAATGTTAAAAAAAGAAAACAGGCAAGAACTGAAGCTCAGGGCACACAGTCTACAATCCGATATTTGTTTAAGCCTTTGTTAAGTCTTATTAAATGGGCTTCCAAATACAGACACCATTCTGTAACCCTGTATGCAAGACCACACCTCATCAAAACAGACTGCCCAGTACCTTGACTGTGTACGAGTCATGAGTACAATAAAGGAGGTTATCTGAGTTTCCTCTCTTATTGCACATTCAGTAAATCTTAAGTTCTATTTTTCCTTAGTCCTTTAAATCATAACAATAAATGCCCCAATTTTAATCCCCCCACTGTTCATAGACAAAATTTTATGTTAAAATATGATCAAGGCCATGATAACTTAAGATAAGCAATTACACTTGTGACCCAGAGTCTAGAAAAGACAACAGCACTATGGGTTAAAATGCCTCCATTCTTTAGTATGGCCTCCCTTTCCAAACTTGATATCTAGATTACTCATGAAAATCAAATGTTATTTATTTCCCTGTGGCAAATAATGGAAGACAAATTATATCACTATTATATGACCTGCTACATAAGATTGTGTTTTCCTGTTTCTTATCAGTAAACATGTGGCAACCTCAAGTCCTCTTCAGAGACCAAGAAGGTTGATGAAACAAAATAGTATCATCCATCATGTGTTGAACATTAATGCAATAAATAGATTAGATATTTTGCCTCAATATTGGTTAGCTATTCATTAAGGATTCAATTTTCACTACCCTTAGATGTAACATTAGATATCAGATATGGTTTGCTCGATCAGCCTTTTGGATGTGTTTTGCTTTCAACTCCATGTAAGCCAGTCAACTCAGGCTACGCTGCCACCATTTATGTATCCCATTAACAAACAGGCTATGCTTGCATTTGGAATCCCCAAAGCCCAATCCCACTTAAGAAAGTATCTATTTTTTTTTTTGCTATATAATTAATTAATCAAAGGATATTTGATTTAGAAGTATTCTTCTTCCCTAAAACACCTTTTTGGGAAAATATATTCTAGAAAATAAAAGTCTAAAATGACAGTGCACAGAAGGCCTGGAAGAAACCAGTTAGAAGAGGAAACCAGAACAAACACGATAATAGGCAGGGCTGTAATAAACATTCGAGTGAAACCAACTTGGAGTTCTAAAATTAGAATGCATACACTTAGATATCTGTCCAGTTTCAAAAAGATTAACAGAGCAAAAAAGCCTAATATACGTGTTAAACTTGTAGAAAGGTCTCTGTCGTTTTCTATACATCAGAACCACAATAAGCAAAGCTCTAGGCTCATCCGGTACTTTCCCCTCACAGAGGGAATGACTGGGGGTTGGGGGAGGGGAGAGTGCTGCTAGGCAAGCCAGTTTGCCAATGTAGAGTGTGGGAGCAAAGCTCTAAAAGGGAAAAGCAGAAGAGACCCAGTAAACAGCTCTCAGGATTTCATTCTCAATACAGCAAGGAGTTCTGAAGAAAAGGACAGGGTCACTGTAATCACAGGATCACTTTCACTCCCTAATATTTAACTCTAAGGAGATATATAAGCCCAAATGCTCATGGAAGTGATCATTTTGGACACCTGATCCTCTGAACTAGCGATTACCATAGGCCCGGCATGTTAATTGTTCTGTTGGGCCCACTTGCTAATTATGTAAATTGGAGTTTAAGGTATTTGTAAGACAAATAACTGCAACTGCTTTACGAAGTCGGTCTTGCTGGTGGCACATATAATTAAATATCAAAAGGCTGTTAAAAAGTTATATAATAAAACTGTTGAGGCCAGAGAAAACAGGAAGAAAAAAAATTCTTCAAAAGGAAATAAAAATAATCTAAAAGTAACTGATTAAATTCATTCCCCCCCCCCACCTCCTTCGGTCACATAAAAGAATTCTTTTGTTGGAGGGAAAAATATTTCAGTTCCAAACAGTCCTCCTAGAACAATGCCCTGTGGTCCTGAACCTGAATTTCCCTGAACATTGAGAAAATTAACTATTCCTATCTTTGCAAGACTAAAATAGGATGTCTTTGTAAAAATAAAAACATCTAAGCAATGGAAGTCAAAGGATATTCTAGTCTCAACAGTTTAGCCATCTGGCCAAGAGCAGTTTGTGCACGCTGGCTGCAGAAACCACCAACTTGAGGCTTTACCTTTAGAGACAGGCCTAAGCTATGCACTACCCTGAAAGCCCGGCACGCTTGCAAGATAGCATCCTCAGAGTTAAACGTGAGGTATATTCTGATGCCATAAAGGACACCTTTGAGATGTCTGAAGAGATCGTAAGTGAAATTTCTGGCTCATGTTTAAATCAAATGCTGAAAAACCTGACAGGTAAATAGAATAAGCCCAGCCCCTCCCACCGCCCCCCTTTTCTCTTGTCAATAATAACGTCCAGTGAGATCACCGGTGGCTGGCCGGTTTATTACTGGCATAGCATCTCAATAATGGGCTAGCCAGGTATGTTTAAATGTCAGAGTGAAAGCAATCACACATTTTATTTGAAGTTAAACAGCATAAAAGAGGAAGTGGGAAAGTCTTCATTGTTCAGACCAAAAAGATGTTCTTGAAAAAATTCTTGTGAAGAATCTGAAAGATGCCTATGCCAAAGCTATATTCACATACACTCAGGAAAACAAAACAAAACAAAACAAAACAAAACAAAACAAAAAAGACTTTCTTACATTACATGGTATTGTACTTCGTAGCTTTTGCATCACACAACAAAAGGAAAAGTCTGTCACCACAGTACATTTATGTCTATGTATTTTCCAAAACAAGGCCCTGAAATCTCTAGAAATACCAGCCCTTCTTATGTATCAAAGACTAATTTGATAAGGTGCCACAGCTTCATGCTTTTATCTGGGTGGACATGTGGAAAACAAATCAATTTCAAATCCCGCTTCTAATTCATGCGACCGCTGGACAGTTAAGTTCAACACCCACTATAAAGAGCATGTAACAAGCAGCTGCCGGTACAATGGACTCTGGCTACTTTGGTCTTTGAACTTTACCTGTCAGCACTGGGCATTAATCCCCTAATACACGCACTTGTATTCCCCTCCGGATCTTGGAGCCATCCAAATAAAAAAAAAAAAAAAAGCAGATACTACAACAAACTTTAGACTGATGTTTTGATTCATATTTAGGAACTGCTGAGAGCCCGGAGCCATCCTTCTTACAGCAGCACACCACCTAAACATAGCTATAATAAGGGAAAGCCAGCACCACATGATTTCTTATAATACAGACCCGAAGAGGAAATACAGGATTAATGAGCAATACAGAAGGGCTGGGGATGATAAAGCAATCAAACAAAAACATTTCTTTTCCTTTTTTCTTTCTTTT
>CABHPH010162872.1:2527-57440 GCA_902168325.1 Peromyscus nudipes | reverse complement strand
AAGAAAGAAAGAAAGAAAGAAAGAAAGAAAGAAAGAAAGAAAGAAAGAAAGAAAGAAAGAAAAGACAGACTAGGAAAAGAGGGCTTGGGACATGTAACACATCTTCATTTGTACTTCGCTAAAAAATTCCCTGGTGGATGCAATTATTATCCTTACATTTACCTGCCTTCTAGGTTTCAGAATAGTATTTATGAACATTATTCTGTTTGTAAATAATGGAGTTAAGTGTAAGATTATATTTATGGTATAGATGGATGAATGGCTGATACATTTTGCTGAAATACTGACTTTCTTTGTGTGTGTCATTTCCTATTCAAATGCCTTTGTGTGCTCCTCAGTTACAGAGACTTTTCCTTGAATCAATGAAATTAAGAGCTTAGTCATTCACTTAGCAGGGTTTTTATCTCCTGCTTTTAGTTTCCCTTAGACTTTTACTTTCAAAATCATCTCTTTGCAGATCCCATTTAAGCCACTGCTATGCAATAATAATATGAATATGAATAATAGATTATAATAATTTGGCAAAAGCATAAAAATCTAAAATAACCACCAACCCTTTATTTGAAAAGAGAAATGAGATTCTTGGGGTCTCACAGCCTTTTCCATATGGAGATTGGATGACCAGAGGAAGTGCAACTTGTCTCTACCCTCCAGTGGTGTAGGGAGAGCCCACAGTACTCAGGAACTCAGTTCTCTCCCTTGAAGACAAACTGTAAAGCACAAATTCATGTCATCCATTGTTGTTTGTGCATGTTTATACCCTGACTGGATTGGAGCCTGCTAGATTGTAGGGACTGCTCTGACCTTGATGTCAATGTGTTTTGATGGAGAACTTTAACTCTGTATTTGCTAAAAAGTACAGGGCATAAGAAGGAAACCTCCTCCAGACCTTGGGATACTTAATAGTCTAAAACATTCTGCCATATTTAAAAAGATCCACAATTAGATGCTTCCCAAGCTAAAACAGTAAGATTGTGTCTACTAACACATTTGCTAATGAAGGTAATTTAGCTTCTCTTTGGAAACATTGTGCAATTCTCCAGATCATGGGAATATTACTATTCTAACTTGTATGTCTTAATAGGATAATGGCTAATGATCAGATCTCAAAATGTATCACATTGTTACATTTCTAATGTGATCTGATGATCCTGAAACATCTAGTGGTTTAAATCTTCAAATTTGTTAATTATACGGATATGCACAAATAAAACCTGTTTGTGACTGGTGTCTGAATAAATCAAGTAATTGCCATCTTTAACAGTAGCAACAGTTTGATCATTTCACACTATAATAAGGCTGAAGATTTAAAACTAAGTATCATAAAATGCAGAATAAAATTATAAGATCCTTATAACACAAAATGCATGGAGACCAAACTCAGATTTCCTGATGGATACATTATATTAATGTAATGGATACCTCAGTGTAGTTAAATTGTATTAAACGGTTATTAATGCTTGAATAAACTTCAAGGAAGTGAGTACTGGTTGAAATGGGATAATATTTTGTTCTGCTAAATTATATGTTAATTGGTATTTCCTCTCTTGTAAAAGGACCTAAAGGGTTTAATAAAGTATGTGGTAGAAACATTATTTTTCCTTCTTGAGATATTAAGACAAGAGTGTAACTGGAAACGATTCAAAGCCTTCCCAGAAAAATTCTTCTGCATTTGTGATGACAAGGGTTTCAGAGACTCCCAAAAGTAAACAATTAAAGCTTCTAGTCCTCTGAATAATGACAGAGTGCATCAGTAGAGAAAATGTTACAATGTGCATTTGCAGTTGAAATTTATTTTTTTATTTCATGTTTCACAGTTACAGAGAGATTGTGAGTGAGTAAGAACTAAGGAAGGGAGAAAAGAGGGAAGGCAGGAAGGAGAAAGAGGAGAATGAGAAACACAGAGAGAGAGAGAGAGACAGAGACACAGACAGAGACACAGAGAGAGACACAGAGAGACAGAGAGACAGAAACAGAGACAGAGACACAGAGACAAAAAGAGGGTGGAGGGAGAGAGAGAGGCAAGCAGACAGGCAGACAGACAGACAGACACAGATAGACAGACATTACCTTGCAGGTAATTTTTATTTGATCAGACTGTGAAACAACACAGTGGCCTTGAGTTTTACCTGAAGAATATGACTTCTTTTATGTGTGAAGAAAAATACCTGTAATCCAGGTTTTGAGGCTGCTTGGTTAGAGACTTGTTGTGTGTTCTACTTTTATAGAACATAGCTAACTGTCATAATTTAGGCTTTTATATTTAAAAGGAAAATGTGTCTATAAGTTGTTTAGTTTGCATTACTCCACCTAAGTGAACGTACTACCTGAGAATGTGAAAGAAATTAAATCTGAGGATGAAAAGTAAACAGCATATGTAGATTTATAGCCCATAGTTCATTGAATTTTATTTAAACATTAGTTACAAGCTTCAATCCTCAGCTTTTTGTCTTGTGGGAGGCACATCTCAATTTCTTTAGAGTTAGGAGTCATACAATGGTACTCAAGTGCCATGCAAAGAAAGTACAGGCTACTCAGTCTCAAATAATAGACAGGACAGCCCAGACACAGGGGCCACATAACCAAGATGAAATATTTGTAGTACTGTGAAAGCTAAACCCTTAAGGTTGGCAACAGGAAGTGACCCCCCAACTCCATGGAGACACTGCTTTTGAAACATACTTATCAACAGGAAAGTTAAGAAAAGAGAAACTACAGAAAATAAGAATGAGTCATTAATCAAGGCACCAAAGGGGGAAATGGTAAGTTCATACAAGTATAAACAAGGACCTTGGAAGGTCAATGTTAATTCCTAGCCATTTAAGTCTATCACAGAGGGCTATGTTACACTCAGGGATTGCAGAGAAAACAAGATACTTTTGTTCCTGTATTCATTTAATCATATGTACAGTACATGCAGATTAACTTCAAAGATTAGAATATCAGCTAAACATCTACAACCAAGATGCACAAATGCAATGCCATATTCTTAGCCCACATGAGATATCCACACAGTTCTAGATGTTAGCTTTACCAAGAGATTCTGTCATTTTTGAACATCCCTTTCCAGACATTCTGCTCTTTTTAGATTACTGAGTTGGTCACTTTTAAATGTTCCACTTCCTAGGATGTGGCAGTCTTACTTTTCTAGTGATTTAAACCTGGAAAATACTTGGCTTCCCGATAATCCACCATGCTCTACATTTTACAAAGATAAACCTTGTTGTCGCTAATGCTATGTGAGGACAATTCAAGGTGACACCTTACCTCATTATTTCCACACTGGAGAAAACATAAAAATTGTTATTTTGGTGTTTAAACATTGTTCCTCATAACGTAGCACATGGGAAATATCTTTCCTTCTCACAACACTGCCCATAGTGAGCAGACAAATAAAAGATCTAATTCTAGACCAGCACTTTGCTTTATCTACAGTATTCCAGTATAAAAAAGTGAAATATTTTATCTTCTAGAAAAATGAAGAACAAACACATAAAGAGTACTTTTTAGATGTGAAAATCACCAGCAATGAGTGATATTAGCTCCATGAAAAGCACTGGTGACAGGCAGACCCGGACACATTTAAACCTCAGCTCCACACTGTAGTAGTTTTGTGCTCTCAAGTGGATTTATGTCACTATTTTTTCCTTTCTTCCTTTGTAAAATGACTCAACATTAACCTAGAAAATCTGTCACGAAGCCTTCAAGACACGAGAGTAACTGCTAAATGAAGTCCTTGTTTTACAGGAGTGTATCAAAGATGTTCATGTCTGTTATTGATATCATCCAGGTGGGGTCCTCAAAGAAATCTATCAATATCCTGATAATCCTGTTTAACTAACTGTATAAACTAAATTGCTTCATCCAAGTACATTTTTAATTATAAACACAAGTTACACCTCTCTTCTAAATCCCTTAGTATTTAGTTAATTATTCTTTTATTCAATATTTTGCTGTTTTCTTTCACTCCCCATGAAAAGAAAAAAAAATTCTGACTCTACCTCAACAAGGAATGATCCTGGTTCCTTTGTACAGCCCTCGCCACACATGCACTTTACTTGTTTGATTTTTTTGAATTTATTTTATTTTATTTTACAATATAATTCAACTTTACATATCAGCCATAGATTCCCCCTTTCTCCCCCCTCCCGCCTTGCCCCCTCCCCCCGCCCACCCCCCCTTTCCATCTTCTCCAGGTCAAAGACTCCCCCGAGGATTGAGATCAACCTGGTGGACTCAGTCCAGGCAGGTCTAGTCCCCTCCTCCCAGGCTGAGCCAAGCCTCTCTGCTAAGCCCCAGGTTTCAAACAGCCAATTCATGCACTGAGCACAGGGCCTGGTCCAACTGCCTGGATGCCTCCCAAACAGATCAAGCCAATCAACTGTCTCACCCATTCAAAGGGCCTGATCCAGTTGGGGGCCCCTCAGCCATTGGTTCACAGTTCATGTGTTTCCATTCGTTTGGCCACTCGTCCCTGTATTCCATCCATCCCTGGTCCCAACAACTCTTGCTCACATAAACCCTCCTCCTTCTCGCCAATTGGACTCCCGGAGCTCCACCTGGGGCCTGACCATGGATATCTGCATCCCTCAGTCATTGGATGGGATTTTTAGCATGACAATTAGGGTGTTTGGCCATCCTATCACCAGGGTAGGTCAGTTGGGGCTATTTCTCAACTATTGCCAGCAGTCTATTGTGGGGGCCTCTTTGTGGATTCCTGTGGGCCTCTCTAGCACTTTGCTTCTTCCTATTCTCATGTGGTCTTCATTTACCATGAACATTCCTTGTGTTCCCTCTCTGTTCTTGATCCAGTTGGGATCTCCCGCTCCCCCAAGTTCTCTTTCCCTCACCCCTCACCCCTCATTACCCTCACACAGGTCCAGACTGTTCATGTAGATCTCATCCATTTCTCCGTCATTGGGCGATCCCCGTGTCTTTCTTGGGGTTCTGTTTTCCAGGTAGCCTCCCTGGTGTTGTGAGTAGTTGTCCAGTCATCCTTGTTCCACAACTAGTATTCTCCTATGAGTGGGTACATACCATGTTTGTCTTTCTGAGTCTGGGTTACCTCACTCAGGAGGATTTTTTTCTAGACCCATCCATTTGCCTGCAAACCCACAGAATGGGAAAAGATCTTCATCAACCCCACATCTGACAGAGGACTGATATCCAGAATATATAAGGAACTCAAGAAATTAGACATCAAAATGCCCAACAGTTCAATTAAGAAATGGGCTATAGAACTAAACAGAGAATTCTCAGCAGAGGAAACTCAAATGGCTGAAAGACATTTAAGGAATTGCTCAACCTCCCTAATCATTAGGGAAATGCAAATCAAAACAACTCTGAGATACCACCTTACGCCAGTCAGATTGGCTAAGATCAAAAACACTGAGGACACCTTGTGCTGGAGAGGATGTGGAGCTAGGGGAACTCTCCTCCACTGCTGGTGGGAATGCAAGCTTGTACAGCCACTTTGGAAATCAATATGGCGCTTTCTTAGAAAATTGGCAATCAATCTCCCCCAAGATCCAGCTATACCACTCTTGGGCATATACCCAAGGAATGCTCAATCATACCACAAGGGCACTTGCTCAGCTATGTTCATATCAGCATTGTTTGTAATAGCCAGAACCTGGAAACAACCTAGATGCCCTTCAACCGAAGAATGGATAAATAAACTGTGGTATATATACACAGTGGAATACTACTCAGCAGAGAAAAACTTGTTTGATTTAATTCAGAAGTGATCTTCTGCTGTTTACCATCCTACCACAAAGGAGTTGTTTACTTTGCACGTTTTTATTCTACCCAAAAGGTGAGAGGAATTGATGTAAGGATCAGTGTAAGATTCATTGCCACATATGTTCAGATTGATATGCTTATAGTCTGTCTCCTTCCATTTTTAATCTCATCTCAAAGATATGGCAAATCTAAAAGATACATATATTTTAGCTTGAGGTTTAATGTCTGAACCATCAGATCTTTACTTTCACTTTCCTAGAATAATTTGAGACTATGATTGTACAGAAAGAGTGAAACAGACTGGGAGATATGTGCAATGGGAAATAAGTGTAAGGTATAATAGTCTGTGTCTCTGATACAAGCTAATCTTGAAGTAGTAAACTCTTTTGTGATAACTGAATTTATCAAACCTATCAAAAGTAATAAAAGCCCATGGAAAAGTACTACTGTTAAATTCATCCTTTATGGCCATGTAAGCATGATCACATGACCAAATTAATAATAACACCCAGAAACTTTATAGCTACTTATTAAAAAATAAAACTGCATAGATTAATTTTAAAATTATAGATATAAGATTCCCTTTCTGATGGTGAAGTATGGAAGATGAGTGAAATTTTCAGTGTGGTTAGAAGGCTTTACAAACATCTAAATGGTAGACAAGAACTGAACGCAGCTACACCTGGACACTAGTTTTTGTGGTTAATGGAAATAGATCGTTTGAGTCACCACTCTCATATAGCAGAGAAGGAAACTCTTGCCCACATACACTGCAGAAAGAGATGGTGAGAAACTCTGGAATTTTAGTGATAGACACTGTCATAACATCCCCCAGCCATTTATTATTTCTAACTGTTAAGCTCAGAGGGCATCAATTCATAGCCTTTTCATAGCGTTCGGGTTTATTGCTTCTGCTAGAGTCAGAAGGGGCAAAGCAATCTTTCTAATGTGTTCAATGGCTTTTGAGTGAATTCTAGCTAAGTGGCATAAAATCTAACACGTTTCAACCAGCTGATGGGCAGAAGTTCTTAGGACAGGCTGCTTTATAACATGGTGGTGGGCCTGTAAATATCAAAAAGGACTGTCTCCTGATGTCATAATGGGAAGGAGAAGATAAATATTAGGTCAGTAAGGAGGTTAATGTAAGTACATACAGGCAATGGAGTGTAGTGGTAACAGATGTCTGGCATGCTATTGTGTCAAGGGAAATTTGTAACTATAAAATGGCAATTATTATTAACCTAATAATGGTACCATTGACAATTCGAATCATATGGTATATACTCAGAATTATGAAAGAACATGGGCTCTCCATTGTATATTTGGCTTTAAACACACTGCTTGTTGTTTAAAAGAAAGTCTTGTTGAAGCTATTACATTGGTATTACTTTCTCAAAACATAAATGGACCATTTTCTCTGAGTGATTGGGGTCAGTGAATCATAATTCATTCAGACAAAGCAGCAGGCAATACAAAGTCTATTTGATCATTGGAATGCTTTTGCAACTTCCATCCCCTCGGTAACTTTTGGTTGCATATCTACTAGTTCTGATCACATTATTTAAACAATTGTATATAGTATAAATGAAGATTAAATTAGCTCTTATATATTTATAAATTGGTACTAATATGTGAGTTACCAAAATAGCTTTGATATAGTATTACATGGATTATTCTGTCTTCCATATAGCTCCTGAATAAGATGGAGCAATATGGGAAGGAAATAGAAATACATATTACGCACATCACACTCTGGATATAGAAATTAAACAATATATGAAAATTTGCACCAATCTTTGTTTATACCTCTACATTACAATAGAGTCATAGAAGAATCAACAGTCTGCTATGAATGTAGACCAGAAGCACCTACAGTGTTTCAGAGTAGGCTGGGTGATGTTGAGGACTGAGAGTGAACTTGACATTAAGGATTGCTAGATCCATAGTAAAAGAAAGATGTGAACAACATGGGGAAAGCATGCAAGGTGTACACTCTGACACATGACCACGTTAACAAATGTTCAGACACCAAACTAGAATGTTTAATACTCTGAAGTCCAATGTGAGACTCATGTGGCTATGGAAAGTTGAAGAAAAATAACCTATCAAACCATTAGTAATTATGAATTAGGTTATGATGAAGCAAACCAGGATTTACCCTCTCTTTCTCTCGACAAATATGTTTGCATAAGTTTATATGTAAAGGTATCATTCCTACTATTCAAAAGGTACTGACACTATAAATAAAATCAATAACGAAAATCACTTTCTTTCTTCATGTAAACTCTGAATGATGGAATAGCAGTCTGAAAGGCGCTGAGACAAAAGGCTTTAGTGTATGTTTGTAAGCAGTGAGGGCTAGTGAAGAATCTGGTCTGTGTTTACGCTAGGATTCTGCTGCCTCTCTCCAGCAGTTCTCTGTACTCTGGTAGCGCTAGCACTCTGTCTACTACCACTAAAATAGTTATGCTTTAATATACTATTGGAAATTTTGGTTTTATATGATTCATTTTAGAGAAATTCTTCAGCCTCAGTTTCTTCCTCCATTTATCTGTAAGTCTTTTTAAAGTCTAAGTTTTAGTAATAAATTATGATCTTCTCATCAGTAAAGAAGTACAAGCCTTGTGTTTTAAAGGCTGGGATTCATATTGTGCTCCAGGAGAAGCCCTGCTCCTGCTGACCTAGTCAGTCAGAATAAGGTTTTGTGCTTTTACCCCAGCACTGCAAGCTCTTCAGGAGTTTCCTCAAGTCTCCTCACTTCCCAGCCCTTATACTACACTTGTGTGGGAATTTGAAAAATCCCTGCTTGGAAACTCTTTAATGTTCTAAATATAGATTTCTACACATTGCTTATAATTAATTTTCAAAGATAACATTAGTCATACTGGAGGTCCAGCTTCTAATCCTCCTCTGCTTTCATCTACAGACATGGACAATTCATCCATGGTAAAATTTAATTTTAGCTATAATTACAAAAGTTTGAAATTAAATCTCACTAGTGCTATGCTCCCATTAATATGGACCAAAAAAAAAAAAAAAAAGGAGAGCAAGAAAGAGAGAGAAAAAAAAAAGCCCGATGTGCTTAGGATTAATGTGGTGGACAAAAGTAAGATTTCATTTTTAACTTTTATAATTAATTTGGGAAAAAGTATAATAAAGCATTTTGTTTCAGAGAAAGTTCTGAGTTTCAAGGAAGACATCCCAGCAATCCATCAAACTCTGACACACTAGAGGAATCCTGCATAATATTGTTGTAAACTAGAGCCCAAGTCGTTCCCCAAACTAGACATAATACATAATAGCTCTCAAACCTGAGGCAAAGTGAGACTGAGGCTTACAGTGCATATCTTTAAACAGTTAAAGAAGAAGAGTCTTCAGAGAATCCTGCCCTTTTACACATTACATGATAATTACTTAAGCCAATTGTATTGGCAATGATAGTAATCATAAGGGACACAATGTCCCCACAGCTGTTCCATTCCCATGGGACATTCACTTCTGGCCATTGTTTATATTATCACAAGTGTATAAACTTCAAGTTACTAAGGTCTAGAAAATTAAAACAAATAGACAAGCATACTGAAACTCCTGACTCTCAAGCATGCTCGTGTACCCAAATCCTTGCTTCTTTAAGTTCATATTTTTTTTTAAAGACGAGTGTGGTCTATGGAATGAAACATTCTCAAGGTTCTAAGTTAAATCTCAATTAATGCTTAAATAATAGTAATTGAGAGATTTATATCATCTTATAGTGTTGAGAGTATATGGATAAGAGGGACAATCACTAGCACGATGTGGATTGCCTCAGTGGGAAACCATGAGTCAGAGCAGATATGGGGTTCTCAGTGGTTCAAGGCAGCAGGAATCATGAAGGATTGATCAATGTAAAATCAATATAGTTCCTTTGGTTCAAGTTGTACACGTGATTGGAGAATTCTGTGATTTGTATATGCCCATTACCTTCCACATGATGGCAGCTTATAGAGATAAAATGTGGTAAAAGGAGGTTTTGATATTTTGGAGAAATACTACCTGGTTTAAAAATCACATTATGGAAACAGCTAAATATTTAGACATTATATGGACAGACTCAGGTTGACCTGTCCATATACCTCTTATTTTGTTGAAGAGGATAGCAGTTTAAGAATTCCAAGACTGACTCTCCATTAGACCAATGATATTTGGTTGTTACATTGCTGGAAAAATTCCAAATGAACACAAAGTCAAGGATAAACAATTAAATGTGACATTGTATTTATGGCTAATAAATGATTATTATCAATTAAATCAAGAGATAAATACATAAGTGAAACATCAACTCCTCTCTATTTTGTCAAATAACAGGAGACATGGATTAGTTCAATGTCCTTATAAGTGATACATCAGAAGTAAGAGTTAATTTTGATAAACAAATCAACTATAGAAGTAGTGCTATTGCTCATATAATTAATTAAAATAGCCGGGCGGTGGTGGTGCACGCCTTTAATCGAGGCAGAGCCAGGCGGATCTCTGTGAGTTCGAGGCCAGCCTGGACTACCAAGTGAGTTCCAGGAAAGGCGCAAAGCTACACAGAGAAACCCTGTCTCGAAAAAACCAAAAGAAAACAAACATTAATTTAAATCTAATATTCAAATACACATCTTTTATCATTTTCCTTGGTAGCAGATCCCCGAAACATTATCTTTTAGTATAAATTACTAAGGGCTGAGTGGTTCAAGATGATCAAAAGCTGAGTTTTATGTTTATCCATTTTGAAAGCATTGTCGATATTAAAAAATCCCAGCAAGAGAGAGGAGGGACTGTATGAGCGAGAGATATTGAGACCATGATTGGAAAAAGCACAGGGAAAAATAGCCAAACTAGTGGAAACGCATGAACTGTGAACCAATAGCTGAGGAGCTCCCATGGAACTGGATCAGGCCCTCTGAATAAGTGGGACAGTTGATTAGTTTGAACTGTTTGGGAGGCCCACAGGCAGTGGAACCGGGACCTGTCCTTGGTGCATGGGCTGGCTTTCTGGAGCCTGGGGCCTATGCTGGAACACTTTGCTCAGCCTTGGTGTAGGGAGGAGGAGACTGGACCTGTCTCAGCTGGGTCTACCAGTCTGGGCTGACTCCCCAGGGGAGACCTTGCCTTGGAGTATGTGGGAATGGGGGGGAGATTGGGGGCGAGGGCTGTGTGGTGGGAGGAGGGGAGACGGGGGAATCTGTGGCTGATATGTGAAATTAAGTTAATTATAAAATAAAAATATTAAATAAAAAAAATCCCAGTAGTTACGGACATTCACTTCCACATGTCAATGTCCTTTTAATTGGTACATAGAAAGCTTGTTCAAAACAATTAAAGATGAAATGTAACTCAAAGGAGTGTGTGGAGGGAAGACATCACTCACAAAATCCAAATGGTTTATTTGGTAGGAAACAAAAAACATCAAATCTTCCAATGAATATTTGTTTGATTTTGGTATAGTTCTCCAAAAATGTGATATTGATATAGCTTTTTTTTTTTAAATCTGGATTAGATTAGTGTGAAAATGAGACATGGTAAAGGATGCACAGCAGATACTCCTCTTTTTTTTTTTTTTTTTTTGGTTTTTCGAGACAGGGTTTCTCTGTGTAGCTTTGGTACCTTTCCTGGAACTCACTTGGTAGCCCAGGCTGGCCTCGAACTCACAGAGATCTGCCTGCCTCTGCCTCCCGAGTGCTGGGGATTAAAGGCGTGCGCCACCACCGCCCGGCTGCAGATACTCCTCTTAATGAGAATAGTTCTGGGGTATGTTATTCAGGTCTCTACCCCCGACCTGTCTAAAGCACTGATGTGATTTGAACTCTTCAGCACATCAAAATGGAACACTTGTCTAAAGATTGAAAGCCAAGATGATAAAATCAAGAGGTTTAGATGAATGGTTGAAGTATATCTTGCTGACACCAGCCAAACAGATGGAGTAGTCACAGATTTTAACCTGAAGGACTGTGTACAACCACTTTTCTACCACAAACTGTATTTCTAGTATTACTTCTGCTAAGCCAACTGGAGAAGGCAGTTTCTGCAGAGACTGGTGGTTTTTAATTAGCCTATGTGTGAGACCATGACAACTTTATTGCTATTTGCTTGTCAAATCACCTGCAATAAAAAACGGAGTATACATGTTAATTCAATTATTCTGCAGAAATTTGAATTCCATATATTATGAGGTAAAATATTTCAAAAGTGGAAAATATATTTCTTCAAATCTCAGAAAATGGCGTTATAATTATTCACAAAACATGCAAAGCACATTTCACAAAGGAACGGGGTTTATGTCCTTTCCTAGAGTTCTTGTGAAGCACGATAAAAAGGGAGATGGATGTGTTTCATGTTACTTCAGTATCTCCCCAGAGAATTTCACTCTTACTTCAGCTTCTTGGATGAAGAACTAAGGTAAGATCAGGTCCCATGTACTCTTTCTAAGCTCTGTAATGGACTTAAAATCACAAACTTTCTTGTTGATTTTACAGTTCCTTTTTGTGAAATGAAAACGTTTTAACCCTCCATGTATTGTAGATTTTTGCTTTTCCCCTCTTAACTTTATTCAATTCAGCCATTATGTTTCAGAGCTATTATTCAACATTTTTAAGATGAGGTAAGAAGTTATTGTTGGTTAACTATAAAATGAATGTAGTTGGTCAAATGAGAGTGTCTTCAACTGCTGTTTCCTCAAATATACTAAGTGCAACATTCCTCATTCAACAACTACAATAAAATCATGATAGATCTCTTCATATTATTCCACAGATCCCTAGAACTTTGTACATTTGATTTCCATTTGATTCATATGTTGATCATGCTGTATAGTCATCCTATCATATCCTCAACTTTATAGCCTTTGTCTCTGCATTCTGTATTCTATTAGTGAGCCTTGTGCTGTGGAATATTACTTTAACTATGTAAAGATGTGTTGCTTTTGTTTATGCTACATTTGTTTAATTATGTAAAGATGTGTTACTGTTTCACCTTGCCTGCCTAAAGCACCTGATTGGTCTAATAAAAAGCTATACAGCCAATAGCTAGGCAGTAGAGGGATAGGCAGGCCTGACAGGCAGAGATTATAAGTAGAAAGAATCTAGGCTTGATAGGAGAATGAGAGAGAAGAGAGAACAAGAAAGAGAAGGAGATGCCCTGGTCCAGAAGCCAGGCAGTCACAAACTATCCAGACATGGAGGAAACAGGAAAGTAAGATATACAGAATGAAAGAAAGGTAAAAAGACCCTGAGGCAAAATATAGATAAAGAGAAACAGATTAAAACAAGGGCTAAGATAAAGCAGAGCATTCATAACTAAGAATAACTCTCTGTGTCATGATTTGGGAGCTGGTTGGTTTTCGAAAAGAAAGGCTGCTACAGCCTCGAAACATATTTTAAATTTATTTCTTCATTTTATTTTATTGAGTACTGATACAATGTGATAGTTACATACATGTATGCTGTGTGGGGTTAGTAAAGAATCTCATTATAAAAATGTAATATGTATTTTTCTCGTATGGACACAAAATACGTGAGAGCAGCTAGTTAAGGAAAAGGAGAGTTATTTTGACTCACATTTCAATTACATAGATCATCAGTCAGAAGAAGTCAAGGTGGCTGGCTGCTACTGTTACATCCACATTTGCAGGTTCCCAGCTAATTTCTCCTTTGTATGCTATTTAAGAATTGGTCTAGGAACTGCTGTTGCCAGTTGTAGAATGAGACTTCCCACCTAATCAATCTAATCAAGATAAGCATGCAGAGTATGGCCAGGGACTACCTAGTCTAGATAATCTCTATATGTATGCCCAGAAGCTTTTCATCAAGTTGATTCTAGAGCTTGTCAAATCATTTCTCTTAGTGAGAAATTGCAAAATTCATTCTTTCAGAATACTTGAAATATGCAAAACATTACTATCCAGGATAGTCAACTGCTGTCCATATAGTGACCAGAAGCTTTTCCTCCCATCTAATCAGAACTTTGCAGTCTTTGATCAAAGTCATTCTTTTTCTTGTTCACATCTACCACCAGTCTCTGATTTTCTTTTTCCTTTTCTTTCTTTCTTTCTTTCTTTCTTTCTTTCTTTCTTTCTTTCTTTTTTTTTTGACAGAGTTTCTCTATGTAGCTTTTTGCCTTTCCTGGAACTCACTCTGTAGCCCAGACTGGCCTTGAACTCACAAAGATCTGCTGGGATCAAAGGCATGCACCACCACCGCCCAGCTGTCTCTGATTTTCACCAACTTATTTTTTTTCAGGTTTATAAGGTCAATCTCTTTAGGTTACACTTATAAGTAAGATTTGTTTCTCTGAGTGGTCACTGTTTTTAAAGGTTGAATAGTATTCCAATATGTACTTTTATTTCAGATATTGTAGCATTTATTTGTTTTAAATTTTTCATTGTCTTCTACTATTGTGCCTTTCTCTGCTTACAGGGTCTAGCTTCCATTAATCTAAGTATCATATTTACCTTATGAAATATTATTCAAATACCCACATTAAACCTTGTCTATTAAACTCAACATAGGAAAGTGTTTTTTATTGGTTTCCCCCAATGGCTCATCATGTATTTCTTATTACTGGCATTTTAAATGACTTTAAATTCTGTTATTTTTTATACTGAATATTATGTATAAGTATTTCACTTTCTTTATTCACTTATATCTTGATAGTTTGTTTCTATTTCTTGCCTATTATACATGGTGCTGCAATGCAATGGAATTATTTATGCACCCCAGCCATTCTGGGTTATGCAACCAGAGTAGTAAATCCAGGTAATAGGGTACCTCTTCCTTTTTGTTTTTCTTTTTTATATTCTGCCAATATTATCTTAAACTCTTTACACTCAATTTGATTTAGTATGAAAATGTTTTCTGTCTGCCATAAACTAGCCAGCACTTGTTGTTTATGGTATTTTAATATTTTCTTTTATTGTTTGCTACTGAGTGTTGGAGTTGTCATATCCATTCTGGCTATTAATGCCTTGTCAGACTCAAACACCACAAATCTTTTCTGCAGTTCTGTAAAGTGTCTGTTTACAATGTTGATATTACTTTTTTTAATTGTTCAATTTGATACATTTTTGTCTTTTTTTTTTACCACTACTCCTGTCCCTGTCTTACCTCCTCCTCCTCCTCCTTCCTCCTCCTCCTTCTCCTTCTTCTTCCTCCTCCTCCTCCTTCCTCCTCCTCCTCCTTCTCCTTCTTCTTCCTCCTCCTCCTCCTTCCTCCTCCTCCTCCTTCTTCTTCCTCCTCCTCCTCTTCCTCCTCCCCCTCCTCCTCCTTCCTCCTCCTCTTCCTCCTTTTTTTCTCCTTGTGTATATAATTCAATGTCCCAAGGGTTTTTCTTTTAGTTTTATTAGAAGAAAAGGGGGGAGGGGCGCTTCAAACTCCACTGGAGAGACTTATTTTTTTTCCTTTCCACTCAAGATTAATTCATAATGCAAATAAAAGGAGCTCTGTTTATGGAAAATGCAGCATTACTTAAATTCTAAAGCTGTTTTCTGTATTCCTGAAAATTTCTTTTTCTTGAATGACTGAGTGTGTAAGCATGGGCTTGTGTAGATATCCATTTGCCAGCTTACTTTTCAAACCCTTGTTTTGTTTTTGTAGCAAACTCAGTGTGTGTGTGTGTGTGTGTGTGTGTGTGTGTGTGTGTGTTTAATTACAGTTCATACAGTTTAATTGCCATTCATACAGTTGCCCATTTTTCACCTTATTCCTCTATGAGATTTCACCATACTCTGTTGGGTCTGTGTCTTAGTTAGGGTTTCTATTGCTGCAATGAAACACCATAACCAAAAAAGCAAGTTGGGGAGAAAAGGGCTTAGTAAGCTTGCACTTCAGCATTGCTGTTCATCACTGATGTAAGTCAGGGCAAGAACTCAAACAAGATAGGAACCTGGAGGCAGGAAATGATATAGAAGCCATGGAGGGGTGCTGCCTACTCGCTTGCTTCCCACAGCTTGCTCATCCCATCTTCTTATAGAACCCAGGACCAGCAGCCCAGGGATGGCATCACTAATTGAGAAAATACCTTACAGCTGGATCTCATCAAGGCATCAGCTGAGGTTCCTTCCTCTAATGACTCTAGCCTGCGTCAAGTTGACACACAAAACCAGCCACCACAATTGACCCTTTGTCAACTTGACACACAAACACATCACTTGCGTGTCACCTCCCTTGCATTCTTATTCATACCCTAGATATTACATTAAAATCATAAATAATTTTAAAAGTTCCATAGTCTTTACAAATTTGACCTTTAAAACTTAATTCTCTTTAAAATATCCAGTCTCTTCAAAAGTTCAAGTATGGTGATATTTTAATTGTACTGAAATGTGATTTATTTGTATGTTAATAAATAAAGTTGCCTGGGGGTCAGAGCTAATAGCAAGCCTTAGCAGAAACTGGGCGGTGATGGTGCACGCCTTTAATCCAAGCTCTTGGGAGGCAGAGCTAGGTGGATCTCTGTGTGTTCAAGGATACAGCCAGCATGGAGACACACACCTTTAATCTCAATACCAACCATAGAAGACCTGGAGGTCTGTACAGACAGGCAGTGAAAAGGAGGTCATGTGGTTTGGTTTACAACCAATGAGAAGGCAGAATAGAAAGTCTAAAAAAGACAGACAGGAAGTAGGTCTCTTAGCTGAAGAGGATAGCTGCAGCAGTGAAGGGTAAGGCTCTTAGCTCTGACCTCTTAGGCTTTCATCTCTGCATTGGCTCCGTGTTTCTTATTTAACAAGACCGTTCTTCTACATTCAAGTCTTTCATCTGTGGGCTCCTTTAAAAGTCAATATAAATACCTTCTTCAAAAGAGAAGAACCAGGGGACCATTATAATCTGAACCAAGCAAAACCAAACTCCAACAGGATAAAGAACTAAATGTTCTATTAATCAGGGATTCACTCATGATCTTCTGGACTATACAAAGGGCTGTGGTCACATCTCCAGCTCTAGCCCCTCCACCACACAGTTTGTCTTCTAGGATCCTGCTTCCTCAACTCTACTGCTGCTGCTGTTCTTGGTGGTAGTGCCATGGTACTGGTATCTCCAAACTCCTGGGATCTTCTGCAGCAACTGGGCTGCACTTTTACCAATAGCCTCTCATAGGCTTTCCTCATGGTGCCAATCCTCAACTTCTTTGCATGACCCCTTCACTTCTGGGCTTTCAACTGTTATTGAGGCTGCACCTTTACTAATGACCTCTCTTGGCCTCTCACAGTGCCAAGCCTCAGTTGCTCTCCTTCATGCATTCAAAACCTGGGAGATGCTTACACATCACCAAGTCAGCCAGCAGGAGGTATAGCCTTGGCTGCCTCTGGAATATGGCTTCTCAATGCTCTCAGCCAATATTTCCCAGGAAGATTCACCTCAACGATGCTGGTTTCTTCTTAATTGCTGCATATATATATATATATATATATATATATATATTTGGTTTTTCGAGACAGGGTTTCCCTGTGTAACTTTGCGCCTTTCCTGGAACTCACTTGGTAGCCCAGGCTGGCCCGAACTCACAGAGATCTACCTGGCTCTGCCTCCCAAGTGCTGGGATTAAAGGCAGGAGCCACCACCGCCCGGCCTGCTAATTTCTTAACTCCAGATAACAAGCATCAGTTGTCCCAGTAATGTAAATGTTTCACTTTAGAAGTTCTGGTATCTTGATAATCACAGCTGATTCTTTAGCCCCAGCTAAACAGAACCACAGAATTGGAAATTAAAATAGCAAGTGGCCTTGATAGAGTCTTTATTTTTTCCCTCCATAATTTCACAAGCCAGGCCTCCTTTTTCTACACTGCTCTCAACATTATTTCCAAGATCCCACAGAACATCCCACAGAGATCTTAACACTCAATGATTCTTCTAGTCCAAAGTTTCAAAGTCCTTCCACAATCCTTCCCAAAACATAGTCTGTTAAAGCAATATCCCACGACACTGGTATCTCTTTGTCTTAGTTAGGGATTTTATTGCTTTGAAGAAACATCATGGCTGGAAGCAATTCTTATAAAGGAAAACATTTAATTGAAAGTGGCTCGCTTACAGCTTCAGAGATTCACAGTCCATTATCATCATGGTGGGGAGCATGGCAGCACGCAAGCCGACTAGATGTGGTGCTGGAACTGAGAGTCCTACAACTTACAAGCAAAAGGAAGTTGACTGAGACATTGGATGGTACCTGAGCATAGGAAAAAATCAAAGCCTGCTACCACAGTGACACATTTCACTCCAACAAAGCTGTACCCCCTAATAGTGCCACTCCCTGTGAGATTATGGGGCCCAGTACATTTAAACTACCACTTTTCACTCCCTGGTACCCAAAAGCTTATAATAATATCATAATTAAAAATACATTTAATCCAATTTCAAAAATCCCCACAGTCTATAACAGTGTCAACAATGCTTAAAAGTCCAAAGTTCAAAGTCCCTTCTGAGATTCATGCACTCTCTTAACTGTAACCACCTATAAAATAAAAATAAAAAACAGATCATGTATTTCCAACATATAATGGCACAAGATATACATTACAATTCTAAGATATAGGGAAGGGAGCATAGTGAGGAAATATCAGATCACAGCAAGACCAAAAACTAGCTGGACAAAATCCAAACTCTGCATCTTCATTCTGATGTCAAATTGTTCTCCAGATCTCCAACTTCTTTCAGCTTTGTTGACTGCAATACACTTCTTTCTCTTGGGCTGTTTTTGCTTCCTGTTAGCAGCTCTCCTTTGCAGATATCATACAATTCTGGCATCTCTAACATCTTGGGTTCCCCAAGACAATCCAAGCTTCAATTTCAAAGCTTCTTTCAATGACCTCTCTACTAGACCTCCATTCAGGGACACCCATGACACATGCTTGGCTTCATTGGCTTTCTTTAGGCATGGAGGAAAACTCCACAATCATTTTTGTCTATCATTAACTCTAAAGCCAGAACCATGTGGCCAAAGCTGCCAAGTTCTGCTGCTTACTGGGGCTGGAACATAGCCTGCTTGTTCAAGTACATCTTAACCAGCTGTCTTTCAGTGCCTAAGCTTGGCTGTCCTGAAACTTGCTCTGTAGCCCAGGCAGGCCTCAAACTCAGAGATCTGCAACCCTTTGCCTTTCTAGTGCTGGGATTAAATGTTTGCCCCACCACACCAGGTTCTAAGCTTTTCTTTATTTTCTTTTCACAAGTTGGAAATTTAGCTGAGTGGTATCTTGCCCTGAGGTCACTACTTCCTATATTCCATTTCTTAATCCACTTACTGGTGTGCTTTTTCTCCTCAAAATTTACATTTTGTAATTTACCCTGCTCAGCTTGCTCCTTTTCATTATAAATCTTCATTAGAATTACCACTAATATCCACATGACAGAGTCGAAACTAGGCTGTTTTGAGATTCTTTCTGCCAATAGATTAATCCAAAACTCATCTCTTTAGCTTTAGGCGGACACTTTGGACCAGGGCAAGAAGCAGCCATTTTCTTCACCAAAATATTGCAAGACCAGTCTCTAGGCCACATATTAACATTCTTCTCCTCTGAAACCTCTTGATCTCCACAGTTCATCAAATCACAGTCAGCACCACTGTCTTCCATGATCCTACTAGTATGGCCCATTAAGCAGTGCTTGAAGTATTCCACTGCTTTCCTAACCCAGACTCCCAAAGTCCATATATTACTCTAAACAAAAACATGGTCAGGTCTGCAACAGCCATATCCCACACCAGGGACCAGTCTGTCTTAGTGAGGGTTTCGATTGCTGCGACAAAACACTATGACCAAAAAGTAAGTTGGGTAGGAAAATGTTTATTAGACTTACACTTCAGCATTGTTGTTCATCACTGAAGGAAGTCAGGGCAGGGACTCAAACAGGGCAGGATCCTGGAGTCAGGAGCTAATGCAGAGACCATGGAGGGCAGCTGCCTACTGGTTTGCTTCCTATGGTTTCCTCATCCCACTTTCTCATAGAACCCAGGACCAGCAGCCCAGGGATGGCACCACCCACCATGGGAAGGACCCTCCCCCATTGATCACTAAATGAGAAAATGCCTTACAGCTGGATTGCATGGAGGCCATTTCCTCAGCTGAGGCTCCTTCCTCTGATGACACTGGCTTGTGTCAAGTTGACACACAAAACCAGCCAGTAGAGTCTGAGCATGTTTACGTGTTCCTCTACACACAGAAGGCAAGATTGATGGTATAGGCTCTCGGGTTTTTATTCATTTCCTTATAACAGGGCTAGGCTTTCAGGACATTACACAGACAAATAAGATTTTCTTTCCTTCTGTATGACTGGACCTTTTTCCATGTGCCTCAATAAGAATCATAAGAATAAGGGTAATGATTTTTTCTATTGTCTTATGTATTTTTATCACTGCTATTCTGCAATATTGTAATTCTGTGATGGGGTTTGGAGTTGGAAGAGGAAGAGGAGGCAGGGGAGATAGACGCAGGGAGGAAGGGGGGTTGTGACAGAGGGTAGCACAATATTCCATTACTCAGGTTTAGTTCTCTAACATATAGAACATCTTTTAATTATTGGAGTTGGGTGGAAGATGAGCACTATAGTTGTTTTGTAAATTTTAATTTCTTTCTTTTTTTACCTCTTGATTTTCATTTCAAATTCCTCATATAATGAATTTCTTTAATATATATTTTGTCATCTTTTAAGCAGTATGCAATGGCACTTTATTTCAACTGAAAGTCTCATCTCATTATTTCTCTGAATTTGAAGACAACTCTCTCTCTCTCTCTCTCTCTCTCTCTCTCTCTCTCTCTCTCTCTCTCTCTCAAAGTCCTGCAAAGACATATTGCTGTTGATGCTGTTTCATAGGAAATATTCTAATCTATAACTACTGAAAGTTGTTTTTCTGATTGTCCTTTGTCATAGATTAAAGATGAGTTTTGGGGAAATCAGTTCCTATTTAAGAATTAATATTATATTAACGGTGATAAATAGAAGTTGTGCTTTCTAAAGATCTTTATAATTTTTGAAATCTTGGGTTCCTCAAAATGCTTCATAGAAAAAAAACTTAATGGCAAAATCATAATTTATTAAATTTTGATACTTGAGTACATTTAAAAAATTCTTGAATGATAATATTTTATCAGATTTCAAATTAGCTATTATCCTAAAAGTATAAACAATAAAATAACTCTGAAGTGAGCATGCAATAATATTGCTGAAGAAAAGCACAAGGAAACATCTCTTCATGAAATTCAAAATAATATACCATCCAATTTAAAAAGACATTCAGTATACTTCTCAGAGTTGCAATTTACCCAAAGCTTTCTCTGAGCATTTTAAACAATATTTTTGAGATAGTTTTATCAACACTTGTCTACAGGAATTCCAAACTGAATTCTTTCCCATTTAAAATTAAAATTAGTGATATTCTAAACACCCAAGACATTACAACATCAACCCTTGTGCCAGGGAGTAATTGAGGCTAAGATAAAAGTTACAGTCCACAAAAGGCTGAATATTGATCTGTTCATTCTGCCTCCATTATTGCTGATCTTTCAGGATTTAAATATCGATTGACCACTGCCATTCCAATAAGCAAGAGCAAAGTCTCATCCACCTTGCAATGTTGGGCAAAAGAGAAAGGGTTTTAACCTCAATAAGCCTCTGGCCTAGTTAGAAGATGCCGTGCTCATTCTAAATCTTCAGCCTAGCTATGAAAAAATTAATAATTTATTAAAATGTATTTTATTACAGGGCTTTCCCTTCTGTCTCTCTGGCAAGGTGCCAGAGTACACCATGAAGTAACAGTTGGAAAATGACCTCTACTTTGTCAAATGAGTTGTTTCTTCAGTTTGGCTTCATATTAATCATTTACTTGGGGAAAAATATGCCAGAGACACTTCTCAGGATGGCTCTTCTTTCATGTTCAATATGGCTCTTTGCCAGGGTCTAATATGACATCAGAGTGATGTTAATGTGGTCGTGGCCGCCGTAGTAGAGTTATAATGCATAGCTCTGATGATATATTAAGCATTGACTTAGAACCTGAATATATAATTGTTCACGACAGAAGGAAACATGATTTAATATCTTCCCTGCCCAGCCCCTCACACTCTCCCATCCTCAAACTGCTGAGGATTACATGTTCTCACTGTGTAGCCCTCATTAGAAACAATGTATCCAGAGTCCACATGTCAAAGGACCAACCAAACCCTATTTGTCTGAAATATTTTGCATTTAACAGAGGCTCAAGAAACTTTCATTTTGCTTTTTTTCTCATAAAATAGGCTTGAATTTTCCCTTCTTCCCAATAAATGGCACAATGCTAAACATTAAATGCCCGATTGTTCATAGATCAAGAAAACATAAAGCATGCTCTGAAATGTCCCATATTGAAACACATTTGTTTTCAATCTGTCCAAAACCAGTACTCCTAAATGCTCAGCCAATCTTTCAGAGACAAAACATCTTTCAAATTTTAGCAACCCAGCGAAATCAACTTCTGCCACATTGCCTTATTGACACTTACTTTTTATAATAATCAGCAAAAAAGTATGATTTTGAAGAAAATCAGAAAGCAATAAGTTCATGCTGCCCTTGAGTTTTTATAGTAATCTTTTTCTCTTTCCTAGAAGACCTGAACTATCAGGGATGCAATGTTGATAAATGTTTTCATAAATTTATCATCCTGAGAAGACCCACTGATCTCCCTGTAATCTTCCTTTTTAGGTTTTGCACATTCGATATTATTTGGCTTTCTATATTTTAGGAAAGTTTACAAATCACAGTTAAATGAGAATTCCCTGTACTTATCTTTTTCTTGTTTCAATGACACACTATTTGAAAACAATTGCTGCTAAAGATAATAATCTTAATCTATTTCTTCAAGATTTTTTGTTTGTAATCATAAATATTTCAGAAGAATATTCTACTCATGTTCTGAATATAAAGGTGACTGTGAGGTAGGATTTTTGGTTATTTTCATGTTTTATGCTTTATATATATTTATACTTTATATATATATGTGTGTGTGTGTGTGTGTGTGTGTATGTATGTATGTATAATAGAGTCATCTGCTCAGCTCTTAGGCTAGTTTCTATTTGTATTCATATTACCTTTATTGAGTACAAGTTTTTCCTTTCACTTTACATTGTTTGGGGATTGTTCTAAGATGCCTTGTTCTCATGTACTTCCCTTCAACATTAGAAATTACAAATATGCCTCCCCTCCAAAAAAAAAACCTATAGCACAGACTTTCCCTTTAATATGGATCACTAATGCAGATCCTTCAAGCATGCTGTCTCAGGACAAGGCTCAGAATCCTGAAGAAATCCTGTGGAGGGCATGAGGCCTAGAAGATAAAACTGCATTTTAATAAGAGTTGAATTGACCAGGATGCTTTCATGATAATGGTTATAGTTGTGCTGACATGTTTAATTGTTCTCTGGGGATGTTTTTAATCTAAAAACGTGTTTTCCTGTTATGCAGAGCCAGAATGCTGTGTGAACAGCACAGGAATATGTTTGTGGTTTCATCATTGGCATGAGATTTAAGGAGGTAGAATTTGTGCTATGTACAGTTATTTCAAGGTAATTGACACACATGGCATAAAACAAAATAATCTCAACCCCCTAGAGTAAGGATATTCAGTGTTCTGAAGTTTATTGCATTTTTTAGATAGCGATGACAAAAAATTGCTTAAAATGTCCATTATTCACTAGAATTCACTTATCTAATTTTCCAAAATGGATTTCTGGGTAACCATGTTACTTACAATGGATTATTTTTAAAATTCACAGTCCCTGGGCATTAATAGCATACCTGTTGAACTGCATTACTCATAAAACTATCTTATTCTGTGTCTTTTATTCCATAACACAATGCATTCATGCTGAGGAACACCTTCTCTATGGTATTATGCTTTTTGGCACAGATTGGTGTATAAGTCCATTCAAATATCTGTGGTTACATGACTTTGCAAACTAATAGTATTTGACATTTAGACACATTCAGCTGAATATAGGCAAATTATAATAGCTTACTTTTCACTAAAGTACTATTTAAGATGTAAATGAATATACAACCATGTAATTGGTAACTTAAATATTGCTAAGTAAGAAATAGTAATGTAGTGTTTCTGAAAAAGAGAGTAGAATCATTAACTCCAAATTCATTATCAGTATTGTGATGTTAGGCAAAATATACTTTTCCAAGAATTCTATCTTTACTAGCAATATTATGTGACAACAGCACCTATATCCTATGTCATTGTGAAATTATATATAATTAGAAATATTCATTAGTGATTGATACACATAAATCAATAGTACATGTTATTAAAATTATTATGAGTATATATAAATGTGCGCTTCCATTTACATGATCAGCACAGGGCCTGCATTATTAGAGGAATGTGCCTTCTGCCTCCTCTTTCATTCTGTGGTGCTGGATCAAGCCAAGGGCTCTTTTTATCTTCGTCACTTCACCTCAACTCTTTAAAAGTCATGTTAGCGTTCCCTCGCACTTCCAATTTTTTATATAAATCAGAAGTTGGATCCAGAGCCTTTTTAGTGGTTCTCAATCTGTAGGTTGCATCTCTTTTGGATGGTCACATCAGATACTGACATTATGATTCATAGCAATGGTAAAATTACAGTGATGAAGAATCAACATGATGAATTGTATTAAAGGCTTGCAGCATTAGGAAAGTTGAGAGACTCCATCTGTTCCCAAACAACCATGTTTCAGTTCTATCCTCCACTTCGTCCCCTACATCTTATCCTGTATCTGTACAGGGGTTGCTCATGCATCCTCCTTGCAAGCTCTATACATGTTAGCTTAACTGAAGTAACCAATCAGGAAAATTCAGACCATCCCTGACCTAAGCTCTGGAAGCTTCTTTGATCTACAGCAGCTTCCATGATCTCATTTGTCCACACTGTGACTATTTAGAGTTTGGTATATTCATCACCTATCAATCAACCCTAGGTTCTTGTTTGAAGTGCATCATCTGGGAATCCACCTCTGGCACAATGATTCAAGATCTTTTTACTGTGGTTCCTGGGTGGGTCTGTTACACACTCCATTTTGTGAAGTGTCAACCTGAAACATTGCTGATCATCACTTTATCTCTGCTTTTAATCTCTTGAAGTCTTCCACAAAATGACTTTTCTACTCCTTCCTAGATATTATTGTTCAATTGATTTAGATTTTCTCCAAGGACTCTTATCTTCAAATTTCCTGATGAAGTAAATTTGTAGCTAAGAATGAGAAGCACCAGTTAAGGCTTAAATACCTCGGACAGACAATTATGCTAATATCTACAGTAAACAATCACATTTGGTTAAATGAATCACATTAATATGATTTCTCTGAAATGTTTGATAAAAATAAAAATATACATTTAAACTTCAAAATAGGCAGAATTTTTCCTACCACCTGTCTCTCTGTGGATTCTTACAGCAGAAAATAAATAAATAAAAATAAACAAACAAAAAATAATAAATAAATAAATCACTATACCAAACAAGTAATAATGTACTTGCTAAGTTTTCAAATCTCTGGCTACAGATTTATTACTATTTTTATATTTTTTGATAAGGAAGTAGAAATCTTTAAAATATTGAATAACATAGTCAATGTTGTTCCTTTAGCCAGCTGTACCATCAAAGTATAGACGTTAGTCAAATCCTATGCAATTTCCATTCTCCTAGAAACAGGTGAATAACAGGAAAAGACAATTACGAAAGTATCACTCTCAAGAGAAACGTTATTGAACCATTATTCTGAAGTCAAGCATCTTTGAGTTTCACTCTGTTGTACCCCTCTACCTTTTCATGACACTGTAGGAACTACTCAGTTCCTTTCCAGCAGCTTTCTAGGCAATGTAGTGGAATACATGCTGTTTCCATGGGCTCCCGGGCACTGCAGCCTTCCTTACCGGCCTTTACTCCATGATGCTGCTTGTTCTTTATCTGGGCTTCCAGTGGCTTTCTGCAGCTTCAATATCCCATGTGTTCCTTATTAGTCCTAAAGGTCCATGTCAGAGAATTCTATTTAAAGTTCATTAAACCATGATCTGTAAATATTTTAAATATGGAAACTGATTAACAACAAATCAGGAGAATTACATCTACTAAAATACTTCATACCCAATTTTCAACCTAGGATCTAAATTAAATACTTTCTATCAAGACTTAGAATATATTTTTAAGTTTTTTAAGGGATTTCAAAAAAATTAAATGTGCATCTAACTATAGTAATCAAAGAGGCAAAGATATCATAAATATCTGCTCTCTGTGATATATTTCCTCCTACATGACTTTTTGGCACATCTGAGACACTATTCTTTTTTTTTTTATCTCATCTGTATTTACCTTTTAAAGTAGAATATGATCGAGCACTATATTTCCATTCAGAAGACTTGCTGGGTTACAAGACCTAGGGAAGCATAGGGTTTTGTTCTAGGTACTTTGGAAAACAAGCCACATGGGGAATTCTTCTGTTTTAGCTTGTGTTCTTCTAAAACTAGAACATGCATAATGACTACAGGGGATGAAAAATTTTAAGATGAAACTTAAGCCATCTTAATTTTTTTTTCTTTTTAAACATGAAGCTAAATCTCAGAATACTTCCAAGTGACAAATTATTTGGTCTAGTAAGGAATCCAGCTTCTGAACAGCTAAACACTTCAGACCACAAAGTTAATAGGTTACATTATGTCTTACAACAAACGTTCTACCAACCTGTTCAATTAAACCTATAGTATCACAGTATCACAAGTAGAAAGAAATTTTATCTTCCCCTTAGTTAATCCCTGAGTATCTGATTTTCATTAGAGGAATGGTGGATTCTGAGGATCTTCCTCTAAATATTTCCCATGAAATGTTGCAGCAAAGCAAAATTTTGAAAGTTATCAGAAAGAATTTGGTCAAGAAATGTTTAGAACTATTTACTGGACTGGCAGAAGATAAAGAAAACTACAAAAAGTTTTATGAGCAGTTCTCAAAAAATATAAAGCTTGGAATTCATGAAGACTCTCAAAATCGGAAGAAGCTTTCAGAGCTGTTGCGGTACTACACATCTGCTTCTGGAGATGAGATGGTTTCTATCAAGGACTATTGCACCAGAATGAAGGAAAACCAGAAGCACATCTACTTTATCACAGGTGAGACCAAGGACCAAGTTGCTAACTCAGCCTTTGTGGAACGTCTCCGAAAGCATGGCTTAGAAGTAATCTATATGATTGAGCCCATTGATGAGTATTGTGTGCAACAGCTGAAGGAATTTGAGGGCAAGACCTTGGTGTCAGTTACCAAAGGAGGACTGGAACTCCCAGAAGATGAAGAGGAGAAAAAGAAACAGGAAGAGAAAAAGACAAAATTTGAAAACCTCTGCAAAATTATGAAAGATATTTTGGAGAAAAAGGTTGAAAAGGTGGTTGTATCAAACCGATTGGTGACATCCCCATGCTGTATTGTCACGAGCACATACAGGTGGACAGCAAACATGGAGAGAATCATGAAAGCTCACCCTCAGAGACAATTCAACAATGGGTTACCTGGCAGCAAAGAAGCACCTGGAGATAAACCCTGACCACTCCATTATTGAAACCCTACGGCAAAAGGCAGAGGCTTACAAGAATGACAAGTCTGTGAAGGATCTGGTCATCTTGCTGTATGAAACTGAGACACTATTCTTAATCACTGAAAGATCTAGAATTTATTGTTTGTCTTTGTGAGACACAGGGCACCAGCCCATTCTTTGTAGAACTTAGGAACTGAGGAAAAATAAGAGCAAAGATATTTCAAGACTAGGTTAAAAGGCACCACAGTGTGGACCTCTGCAGACCAACAGTGACCTATCATGTGCTTAATTCTAGAAAAGAATTTAAATTAAAATTAATTTAATTTATTTTTTATAACTACTATTGATTGCACAGAACAAACAATTGCTTTAATTTCTATTGAAGGATACCATTAACAGTTGTTGCCCTACTTTTTCATAGACAGACATATTGAATCTGCATCATAAGGACACAGCTACCACAATTTTAATCTGTTCATTATCTGCATGAAATATTGGTCTACGAAGTGAATTCTTATTTAGCATACATTGTAATATATCTAAAATAATTTAAAGAAAAGTAAATTTTCAAATCTACCATAAATAAAGGTCATTTTCATCTCTTCAAAATAAATTTCAATACAGGATTACAACATACCAAGCACCATTTTAATAAATCAGGCAGACGCTACTCTGTGTCTCAATAATAGTTATTCGTAAATAAGACCAATTATAATATATACAAACAGAGTTGTTAAAAATAATTGCATTTATGAGTGTATAACATATATAATTTCAAACATGAAAATATTAGCATAATTATTGAGTAAATCAGTTGCTCAGCTTGAACGTGATGGTAGAGTCACTGAATCAGAGACTGCCTTATCTGATTCATATCCATTGACAAAAATCACAACATATACCTCAATATTACACATACTATATGATTTCTGCTTAACAATATTAGAATATATATATATATATATGACAGATTAAAGTGCAAGTAATCTTCAAGTCATCTTGTAAACTGTACAATTGGGGCATTATAATGGGTGTTCAAAAGCCACAGTATTGGTCACTGTGTTAATAAAAAAATCTTTAAAACTTGATAAAACTGTATATGCGGATCTACTCCTTTATATCCCACATTTTACTGAAGGAGTCTGTGAAAAATTAGCAAGGTCTCTAGCAGAATTTAAATTCCCACTGACCAATGGAATTCCATTAACACAAAAGCGTGACATAGTTGAGATTTATACTGCCAGAAACTCTCTTTGATTTATAATCTGGTAATCCTTTTATCCTCCATTTATACGCAGTATAACTTGATGTAAGTGAAAGAATGTCTCTGCTAATAGAATTCACATATATTGGACCAAGACATTTTTAGATCATAAAGGCTGTGTGAAAAGGGGGAAAAAAGGGAAAAGGAGGGTCTGGCCGTGAAGGATGATGGGGTCTGGCTTTAACATAGTCTCATAAAATGGAATACTGTTACAACCATTTGCTTTAAACAGTTTGACTGGTGTAACATTCTCTGTAGATGAGATTACTCCCTCATTTCAGGCCACATAAAGTATTTTACTAGTTCTCAAACCACAAGCCAAGTTTAGACACTTGTAATTTTGTAACAGTTTCTGTTAAAACATTACATGAACTTGTTAAGCATGTGAGGGTGAAGTAAAGAAAAAAAAAAGGACCAGGGAAGAAAAACAATCATAAACATCATACTAAGCTTCAGAAAATTCTGGGATAGAGAAAGCTGAGTATGCCATAGACCTTTTGCCACCTTTACTGGGTCTGCAAATGTGATATCTTTAAATCAGACAGTTAGTCAACAAAACAAGATCAAAGAGTAAAGTCAATGTCCAGGCTCTGTGTGTGCTTCTGTCTTCTGCCATCTATATGACCTGCCCTCTCTCCTCCAGCCCATGGATGCCTACTTGTACAATCAAGAAATTTGGTTCTGGAAACATTTTCCTCAATTGTTTATCATTCTCTAACAAACCCTGTTTTTGTCCTTTCCCACACACTCAAATGTGGCTTTGGGGGAAAAAAGATATTGCTTTATTTCCACTATTTTTCTAAGCATTTTGAAATTCTCCTACACTTCATGAATGTCTGCCAAGAGGGGCATGGGATACACATAAAAGTCCATGCTGATTCTTGGTATATGAACTTAACACTCCATCAGACCGTAAGAAGGCCTTGACTGTGTTGTGTTGTGGCAGCAGATGATTCTGGGATATTTACATTTGTGCCTTTGTTTCCCATATTTTCTCTTAGAATGTATACTATCTTAGACTCTCACATAACTAAAATGATAATGATAAATGAATGTAAACCCTGCCTATAACACTTAGACAAAAGTTTTGTTTGCGTATAATAGGTTATAGGATCTTCTAAAAAATAGAGTGTACCCCAGAATTTTAGCAATATTCTTTCATTTTTCTGGGACTGAACATAATTATTGCACAATGTCTTTGCTGTGTTGGGGTTTATCGTTTCAAAATTTATACTATGCGGCATTCTTGATATTAAATAAGCTGGAGCACAATATTTTATGATATGCTCAGCTACCCAATTAAAGTATTAAAACAAATTTCATAGTAAATCAAAGGAAAGGAAGTATAAATATCCCTTTGCAGTAGAGGGCAATTCAAATAGAGTTTCACAGCTGAGAAAGAACCCATTGAATGTTCACCCTTAAATAGGACATATATTTCATAAGGCTTCCAAGGTTTAAGGATCATCCCTCAAGATGGAGTGGGGAGATTGTGAGATACAGAGGTAGTTACCCACTGTATGCCTATTGTACAAAACCAATAGAACAGTGTCATCTAGACACAGTAAGGTAGTTGCATGTAAGTACACTCAGTATTTGTGACAACGTACATACACTAGACCTACACATGCTGAAGGTAGAAAAATTAACAGCATGGAAGGGCCTGGTGTTCATGAAATCCTACCACTAACTAAAGAGATACTGGCAATTGAGAGCCACCAATAGAGAGCAAGTCAGCTTTTTCAAGAATGGTGACCCTAGAAGATCAATCACATTTCAATGGAAGATAGTATGGCATGAGTTTATGGGCAGCACAAATTTGACAAAAATGGGCTTTTAAAAAATGACATAATGTTTACTGGGTTGGAAAGGGCAAATTGGAAGGATTTGGGGGAAGTTGACAATACTATCAAAATACATTGTAAGAAATTCTCAATGAATTAATAAATTTTTTTAAAAAATACTACTATGCTAAATAGATTCAGAAATAGGATAATAAATATGGCTAACTAATTCTACAATACTAGCAGTTGCGTATTATCTTCATGATCATGATCAGAGAAAAAATCAAGACAGTAAAAAATGGAAAAGTCAGAGTGAAATTAGTGGAGACGGTATATAGCAGTATTCAGTAAGATCTTGCACTAGTGGAAATAATGGCAATGTACTCTTTTTCTTGATGATACTGAATCAGCTTCAAAATGTCTCACCTTCCAAAGGCAGAATTCCACACCACAAACCCTCTGCCTTGCATTTTGAGCACATTGTTAAGCCTGGCATCATAAAAAGAGTACAACTAACTCTTTCTCTATTAAAATTCATATATTTATTATTAATTATTATTAAATTTCTTAATTTTAGAGTATTAGAGGGCACTGTGGAAATTTTGTTGACTCATTAGAAAGACCTAATGTGATTTTCTGCACAATGAGACACTGTATTAAAAGCCTGTATTTATTGTGTTAATTTTAAGCCCCCATTTGAACTGGTATGTTAGAGAAGAATGGGGAAAGGTAAATCTAAAAGTTAAACTGAGAGCCTTGGCTTTTTAGTTTTCCAATTTGCTGAACACGCATAAGAACTTTTTGCTTTCACATACATACTCTGCAAAACCATAAGACTCCTTGATTTTCCTAGCGCTTCTCTCAATTTTCTTATATTCCTCCTCAACTTTACTCCTGAAATATTTTTTTCCAACCCAACAACACATTTTAAGCTCTACCTGTCATTGTATAAGTTCCAGATTTCATTCATTTGTTCACAATGATGACCAAAGACACACTATTAAATTTCCTTGTAAGGCAAGTAACATTTACTGAATTATCATATATTATAGCAATTCATGATTCAGTCAGAGTGAATCAAATAAAATATTCGTTACATTTCATATTTTTCCTTTGACTTGTGATCTGGTTGTACTGAAATAAAATTAGGATGTTGCTTGGAATTAATTTAAGCATTATGCTGCATTATACTAAGAGTACTCATCTGCCTAGTGCATAACAGTAATGCATTATGCCTGACTTTCTAGATAATGATTACCTCTTGATACAATAAAATAATACCGTAACTGCATTCAATTTTTCAGGAAAATATGCTTAATTCTGGTAATGATAAAAAAATCATGGCATTGCAGTGTTGTAAGATCTGCCGTTTTGAACAAGAAGAACTCAGCATTGTAGCTTTTTACATTATAGTGTGGAAAAAGTTCAGTTACTGATTATAACTATTATATCATCTCAAATTATAATAGGCAAAGCAGGGGACAGGGCATTAGCTTGACATTCCAGAATTAGCTTAATTCTTTTCTGGTACATTTTTCAAGAAGACTGCATATGTGTACATTCATGTATGTTTAATCAAAAATTCAGTGAAGAACAAAATGTGCTGTGTATACACAAAAATATAATACTGAAGAAGTTTCTAAATTATTCTTTTAGAAAACTAATTTTCTTAAATCTGGGGACGATTCTCTCTAGAGACCTGGGTAGGAGCCAGTGCATCTGCAAATATAATTACAGATTAATTGCGAAAAGTTCTTTAATATAACTTGGTAGAAGTTAGATAATTCAAAAATTTCAATTTAATTATTATTATTAGTCAAAAATCTTACAATTTACTGGAAAAGCTACTAAGCTTTTGGATTCTAGCTGTTAATCTGTAGAATAGATATTTTTATCAACATTATTGCATAGAGAAAGACACACAGAAAACAGCAACCACAAGCAGAAAATCCCTTTTAATTACCTTCCACTCCTTTTGCCTTCCATATACATTTTCCCTATTTTAAAGGGATTTCATGTTTGTGCAGATAATAATTTTATTATATCTCTTTAAATAAGTGTATTAGCAAAACTGTCTGGAATTACCAATACATGTCTTCATTTCATAACATATTTAAGTCTTATGATGACAAGTTTGCCTTATACGTGTTCATGATATAATCATGATTTGTATAATCATAACTCAGTTAATATAGCAGGAAAAAGAAAGCATTTAGAAATAAATTAAGCACCAAAATTTCAAAGTATTTGGAAAAAAGAGAATAATAGTTTTTCCTTACAGTCAGTTTGAAAAAACATACTTATATAAGCTTTAAAATACACCAACAGTTCAAATGAATTTTTTATAGCATTTTTGAAATTGGAATGATTTATTTAAGTTTCATTATTCAGTTTTTGTGGGATGTGATTGTGGAATCTAAAATCATTTTATGTTAGAATTTACAGGGGGATTTCAAGTTTGTAATATATGGTTTTGTGTTCTTATTCTGTTGCTTATTTCTTTGAAAGTAACTCAGTATTAGTTCTTTATCTCCCATAATGGTAAAAATGACTATATAATAAGAATAGGAAGAACTACTACCTGTAGACTGGGAAGTTTTCTGCAACTTGTCAAAGGCAAACAATGTCAGGTAATTGAGAATCTACAATTACCACTATTATTTAGCTTTTATTTTTGTTACATTTATTTACGTGTGTGTGTGTGTGTGTGTGTGTGTGTGTGTGTGTGTGTCCATCACAGCTGTGCATGGCTCACATGTGACTATCAGAGGAAAACTTTCACATATTGGTTATCTATTTCCACCATGTGACCTGGACACCAAACTCAGGTCACGGAGCTTATCTCAAAGTTCCTCCACAGGCTGAGCCATCTCAGTAGCTTCACACTTTAATTTTTAATCATGAAAATATTTGAAAGGAAAAAAAATACCGTATGAAAGGGTAACCATTTTTATACTCATATATTTACCTTGTAAAATAATTGAATGTCAGACAAAGAATTGCTTGTCATATTTTGCTATTAAAATAATATATTTTATGCATAGCATGACCTGCCTTCATGAGTTACTGTAGCCTATTGTCTTCCTGCAAGATTTTCCAATGGGATTTTAATAAGACTCTCATGTTTGCTGCCTTACACAGTACAGACTGTTAAACCCAATTTGCAGGAAAAATATTCAGGTACAAAACCGGATAATCTGTATCTCTTTAGAATCAAAAGTCATTTTTACCAAAATATTTTAACACACAAAATTGCTTCTTGAGAGATGTTTGCCGTGATAAAGTGACAGAAAACTACATTTTCATTGTAATTATAACTGACGTGTGGTGCTAAGTTTTTATAATTTAAAGGTATTCTCAACTCTGACAGCCCTTCCGCGTTGAATTATGCATCTCATCCTCTTAAATAGTTCTGCTGGCACAAGACAGCTGAGATGAAGTTGTCTTTCTAAAATAATTGCTCCATGGAGCATCCATTATACCTTCAGAAAAAATGTATTACTTGACTTCTACAAATTATAGACTAGCCTATAATGGGTATTTTTGACAGCTATTAGTTTAAAAAAAATCTGAACAGTAAAATGAGTATTGATATCACAATGGTGAGTCGTGAATGCTAATACAGCTTGTTCGGTGCTCTCCTGTGAAAGTATGATGTCATTGTTACTTATAATAACACTGATGTAACTGCACTCATGTCAAATACAGCATTGGCAACACGTGTCATTGTGTCACCTATGAGAAAAAGCAAAGCTAAATATTTACAGTAGATGCTGAAGATACTAAGTATAAAAGATGAAAAATTGGTTACATCTTGGTTAATAGCTTTTCTTGGTTATGACATTTTAAGTGTATTTTAGGAACCATCAATTAGAAAAAAATCAACGTAAGTTGCTACAAATTTTATGACACAAAAATTAAAGTTTGACTCTTATTCTCTAGAATCAAATATTATAGAACTGACCTAAATAGCAATTCTTTATAATGTATAGTCTTAATTTTGGCAACTCAAAATTAAAGTATTTAGTAGAGTCAAAAAGTCCAAAATACTTACCAAATTATTTACCCATTTACATAATTTAGATGTTGTAGATGGAATTAACAAACAAGTGTCTGCCCCTTGCCTCAAAGAAAAACTGATCTGAAAAACAGAATTAATAAATTCAATTCAAAGGAATCAACAGTTCAGTGTCTTTACAATGAAATAAAGGAGAGTGTGTATTTTAAGTGGATAGACTATCAAATTGTAGATAGTATATGCCTTCAAGCACTTTCATATATAATATCTTTCAAAAGATTATGCCAATGTCAAGTTTATAATGACTGAAATTCAGCATGCACATATTGGATGTGTATTAATACACACAGAGATTATGTATAGAGATATATTATAGTACATATATTATATTATAAAAATTCATCAACATGCAGTGAAATTGTTTAAATTTAAGATTTTTTTTACTTTTCTATGTTTAAAATATAAGTAATTTACAGTGTTTTGTACTAGCAGTACAAAATATATTCATGTTTGAGTTTCCCACAATAAAAATATGCTGAAAATTTTACAGTGCTTTCCTTCATATTATTAACTGAAAGTCCTAGAAAAAGAGCTTTTCATTCATTCTATGAGGTTTGTAACTGACTAAAACTTGAATGACTGTGTGTGTCAGGTTAATGTTTCATGTCCAGAGCCAAATTACCTTAGGCTCTCTTAGCCTATATAGTTAGCAATTTATTTTTTTTTCACTTTATGTATGACCTATGATCCCTGTGACTTTTAAATAAATATTTTTGGAAATAATGTACAGACCCATGTCCTCCACCAACCCAAATACTAAGAATGTCATCAGATAATATCTCTAGCAGATATTTTCTTGTTTTATTATAACCTGCCACTCTGATATAGTCCCCAATATTTTTTATTTTATTTTTTACATTTGAATTAACAGAACTTACATCATTTCCTCTCTTCCATTTCCTCCTTCAAGTCCCCTCCCTCCAAATCCTTCCAAGCCCTTCCAACTCTCTAATTGATCTGTAAGGTGCAGTAGTGGCACTGACATGTTTGTGGTAACCAAAAGCTCTCTAGTTGGACTTAAGACCCTCTCAACAGGGATGGAACATGCTTGATACTAATAACCTATCCACCTTCCTGGGGCTGGTCAGATCCTGCATCTGATAAGAGAATCCACTATTGCCACTTTGTTAGACCAGCATAATTTCTACCAACATTCTAAATCTATCCTTATACTCAGAGATCCATGGAGGTACCACCCCTCATCAATGAATCTTTTCTTTACAGCAAATGGAAACCATCACAGAAATATACAACTGGACACAATGCAAAGATCAATGCATTGTAGGATACCCAGCCCCAATGTATACCTCAGGAAACATTGTAGAAGTAGAGACAGAAAAATTGTAAGAGCCAAAATACCAGGAAATATTCTATGAAACAGTCTTTTATGCAATCGGCTATAGAATGAAGACCTTAACAATGACAATACCATAGATATGCTAAATATGCCAAAATAAAAAATTAGAAGTGGAAAAATCTCAGGGAATCACATCCCTGGACAAGGAACTCCAGACAACCAAACGCTGATGAGGATCAGAGAGTTAGCCTGTCCCAGCAATGAGCCCTCTAATTAGTCATCCAATACAAAGTGTTTAGGTTCCAAACCATAGGCATATAGACAACAAAAGGTAAACAGTAGGTTGTGTTTCTATATTTGTCCAGTGCATTTTTAAATCCCTTAATTTGTAAATTACTATGCTCTGTCCCTACAAAAACCTAATGGATCTATTAGCAAACTGGAACATAGTATTCATTGCAAACTAAATCTGAATTTTTCAGCCATGGTCACTCATATTTGAAACAAACTACCTCTCATTCTCTTTGAGATAAGAGCTTTTTTGTTTGGGCTTAACTATGTTTTGACATTTCCCATCACTCTCTAGTTCTCCACTCTAACCAATGTTTGCCAAGATCATCTGTTGTCTACTCTTAGGAACAACTGCCAAGCCTTTAATCTTCTACACATTCTATTATAAACTCAAAGCAACAACCTACTTGTTATTTACATTCTTACACATGAGAAAAAGTGTTTCCCTAAACTTCCTTTGAAATTGTAATACAATGTCCTTTTGGACAATATAATTCAAGCAGAGGTCATCAGATTAGGAAGGCAGTTTCATAATTAGGACACATTTGAGGACATACATCCCTTATACCTTTTCCTTTTCTTATTCCTTCCTGGAATTTGCTCCAGATGTCCTGGAGCAAGGAGTTCAATGTCAGCAGCCTGTTCTGAAAACATCTAGTTCATACATTCAGGAGTACCATAAAAATAGTAAACTAGAAGCTATAGTATATGCTCAGAGAACCCAGTGCAGATCTCTGAAGGCCCTGTGCATGGTGCTTCAGTCTTTGAGTTAATATGAACTGTGCTCATGTTGGTTTAGAGGGCCTTGTTTTCTTGGTGTCCTCCATCCCCTCCAGCTCTTACGTTCTTTCCACACCCTCTTTTACAGGTTTCCCTGAGCTCTGAGGCAAGAGTTTTGATGGAAACTTCCCATTTAGGGCTGAGTGTTTGTTACAAGGTCCCTCACTCTCTGTGTAATGTTAGGCTGTGGGTCTCTGTATTTGTTCCCATCTGCTGGGGGAGGAAGTTTCTCTGATGATGGCTGAACAAGGCACTGGTCTATTAGTGTAACTGAATATCATAAGGAGTCATTTTATAGTATATTACTTTTTAGACCAGTATTACTTGCATTTGCCCTAGGTACCCAGGCTATCTTGTCTCAGATTTTTCATCACCCAGTCAGTGTCAAGTATGGGTTCTATCTCATGAAATGAACATCAAGTCAGAACAATTATTGTTGGAATAATTCAAGGAATATTTGTGTTAACTGTTCTTTGAAAGTCTGGTAGAATTTTGTACTGAAACCATCTTACTGGCTTTCTTTCTTTCTTTCTTTCTTTCTTTCTTTCTTTCTTTCTTTCTTTCTTTCTTTTTAGTTTGGGAGACTTTTCATTATTGCTTCTATTTCACTAGAAGTTACAAGTCTGTTCAAATTCTTATTTGATCTTTATTTAACTTTGGTAAGTTGTATTATTGAGAAAATTACCCATTTCTTTTAGATTTTCCAATTTGGTGGAGTACAGGATTTCAAAGCATTTTCCTACCATTCTCTGGATTTCTTCAGGGTCTGTTGTATGTCCCCCCCCCTTTTGTTACTAAATTTGTTGATTTGAATATTGTCTCTCGGGGTTTTAGATAATTTGGGCAGAGGTTTGTTAATTTTATTAATTTCTCAAAGAACTGATTCTATGTTTCATTTATGCTTTGTATTGTTTTTTGTTTGTTTGCTCCTTTGTTTTTTGACAGCTTTCAGATGTGCTGTTAAATTGCTAGTATGAGCTCTAAGTATTTTTTTATGAAGGCACCTAGTGCTATGAATTTGCTTCTTAGAATCACCTTCATTGTATCCCATAAGTTTGAGTGTGTTGTGTAGTCATTTTCACTTAATTTTAGAAAGTCTTTCATTTCTTTATTAAAGTGTGTCTTTACCCTGTTTTATTCTGTAGAGAGTTTATCAGGTGTGGTGGTTTGAAGGAAAATGCCCCCCAAAGGGAGTGGCACTATTTGGATGTGTGGCCTTATGGAGTAGGTGCCATCTTATTGGAAGAAATGTGTCATTGTGGAGGCAGGCTTTGAGGTCGCATATATGCTCAAGCAACACCCAGTGAGACAGTTCACTTTCTGCTGCCCTCGGATCAAGATGTAGGCCTCTCAATTCCAGCACTGTGTCTGCCTGCATGCTGCCATGTCCCACCGTGATGATAATGAACTGAACCTCTGTCTGTATGCCACCCAATTAGATATTTTGTCCAGTCATGGTATCTTTTTACAGCAATAGAAACCCTAACTAAGACAACAGGAGTTGTGGAAGGACAGGTTGGGGAGGTTGCAGCAGTTGTTCTGTTTCTGAGCTAGGGATGAGGCTGGGGATGTGGCTTGGGGTAACAGAAAGAGAGGTGAAAGTCTGTAGTTAGCCTACCCTCTCCCCTGGTGGGAGTGACTTGTGTGTTCACAGGGAGTGCCTGCTGGAGTTTAGGCTAAATTAATATCTCTTAAGACTCTAAGCTAGCATTCACAGATGGGAGAAAACAAGCAACGTTTATCTTACTGGATCTAGGTTACCACACTAACAGAGTGATTATTTTTTTTCCATCAATTTACCAGCAAATTTAATTTTCAAAACAACTGATTAATATTCCACTGTTTAAATTTGCTGCATCTCATTATTGATTCATGAATTGATGGACACCTTGAAATACAATTTCTGCTTCCTGGATATTGTGAATGAAGCATCAATGAACATGAGTGAGCAAGTGTATCTGTAGTAGGATATAAATAGATTTGGGGATATGCCCAGGAATGGAAGAACTAGATCATGTGATAGATCTATTTCAAGCCTTTGGGGGACTCTCCACACTGGTTTCCATAATGGCTGCACCAGTTTGCATTCCCACTAACATGAATAAGTTGAATAAGTGTTCTCCTTTTCTCACATCCGTGCCAATAGTTGTCATCATTTATATTTTGATCTTGGCCATTCTGATTGGAATAATATGGAGGATCAAAGGAGCTTTAATGTGCTTTAATCCCTGATGGCAAAGGATTTTGAATGTGTTTTTAAAAATATTTTTCAACCATTTGGATTTCATCTTTGAGAACTCTGTGTTTAGTTCAATGCCCTATTTTTGTAATTGTGTTATTTTCTAGATGTTTAGTATTTTTTATTGGTGTATTAGAAATATGAACTTTCTGTCAGACATGTAGCTGGTAAAAATTAATTTTTACCATTCTCTATGCCGCCTCTTCACTTGAATGATGGATTGCTTTGCTGTGTTCAAGCTTCTTTTGTTACATGAGATTCCTTTTGTTAATTGCTGATCTTAATGCCAGGACAACTGCCATCCTGTTGAGAAAGTTCTTTGTTGTGCCAATTAATTCATATTCCTTACTTTCTCCTGTGTTAGATTCAGGATATTGGGTCTTAAGGTCTTGATCCTCAAAACAGTTGAGTTTTATGCAGGATAAAAGTTAAGGATCACCAGAAGGTGGTGATGTGTGTCTTTAATCCCAGCTCTTCAGAAACAGAAGCAGGCAGATCTCTGTGAGTTCAAGGCCAGCCTAGTCTACAAAGTGAGTTCCAGGACAGCCAGGGCTACCTAGAGATACCCTGTTTTGAAAAACAAATCCAAACAACAAAAAAGAATTAAGGATCTAGTTCCATTATTCTACATACAGCTATACAGTTTGACCAATTTATTGAAGTTTCTTTTATCCAAAGTATTCTGTTGTATTCTTTGTCAAAAATTAGGTGGCTATAAGAATGTTACCTTATATTTGATCCTCAATTTTGTTGCACTGATCATTTTGTCTTTTTTTTGTTCGTTTTTATTTAATAAGAAAATTTTTTATTCATTTTACATACTAACCACAGATCCCCCTCTTATCCCTCCTCCCGCCCCCCTCCAGCCTTGCTCCCCAACACACCCTGCATGCCCTCCTCCAAAAAGGTAGGGCCTCCATGGGGAGTCAGCAAAGCCTGGTAATTCAACTGAGGCAGGTCCAAGCCCCTCCCCAGCATCAAGGCTGTGCAAGATGTGGAGAGGGTGCCTGAGCTGACCTACCCCTGTAATCAGATTGGCGAATACCCTGTCATCACAGAGCCTTCAACCAATAACTGATGAAAGCAAATGCAGAGATCTACAGCCAAGGACCAGGCCGAGCTCCAGCAGTCCAGGTGAAGAGAGGAAAGAAGGATTCCATGAGCAAGGGTAATCAAGACCATGATGGGGAAATTTACAAAGACAACCTAACCGAACTAGTGGAAGCTCATAAACTTTTGACCAACAGCTGTGGAGCCTGCATGAGACTAGACTAGGTCCTCTGCGTAAGTGAGACAGCTGTATAACTTGGTCTGTTTAAGGGCGCTCTGGCAGTGGGATCACGTTCTATCCCTGCTGCATGAGCTGACTTTTTGGAGCTCATTTTGTCTTTTTAATACCAGTACAACAATGTTGTTTTTAGTATGAGCTTTGTAAATAGAATTTGAAATCAGGACAGTACTTGCCACATTTTTCTTTTTATTATTTAGTTTTGTTTTGCTCTGTCCTGAGTCTTTTGTGTTTCCATGTGAAATTTAAGAATTTTTTCCATTTCCTCTGAGAAAAATGCATTGGACTTTTAATAGATATTGTGTTGATTCTATAGCATAGCATGGTTTTGGTACAATTGGCATTTTAACAATATTAATCTTGCCATGTTGTGGGATGTCTTTCTGTATGCTGTGAATATGTGTTGCTCTCATTGGTTGATTAAAAAAAAAAGCTACATTGGCCTATGGCAGGGCAGGATGGAACAAGGCAGGAAAATCCAAGAGACACAGGAAGAAGGAGGGAGATGCTGTTAGCTGCCACCAGGAGAAGCAAGATGTAAAATACTGGTAAGCCACAAGCCATGTGGAAAGGTATAGATTTATAGAAATAATTTAAGATATAAGAGTTAGCTAGCAAGAAGTCTGCCATGGCCATAGTTTAAAAATTATATAAGCCTCTGTGTGTTTATTTGGGTATGAGCAGCTGCAGGACTGGGCAGGACACAGAAAAACTTCCAACTACAAACCCATGGACCAATAACTTCTTTCCATGTTCTTGTGTCTTTTTCTTCAGTGTCTCCAAGTTTTTATCATATAAATCTTTTACTTCTATAATTAGATTGTTAATAGCTTTGCTTTGCTGTTGGAAAAGACCAAGAATTTCTTTGTTCACTCAGCTATCTTTTTAAAAAATGTATTCTCATGTAGATACATTATAAAATCTTTAGTTGACTTAGCTTTGGTTTTGCTATATTCATCACTACCTGAAAAGTAATTCAGTCCACAAAAATTTCAAGATCAAACACCTTGAGTTTCTCACATGAAATCTGAACTGGAAAAAATAATGAGTAAGTTCTAAATGTGAACTTATACTAATTTAGCCCATTTTTAAAAATTTCATATATTTATTTTTTTTTCATTTGATCCAGGACCCTCAATAGTTTTCCTTTAAGTATGTTTTCAGAGTATAAATTTCTCTTTCCTTTCTACCTCTTTTTTTTCCTATCTTTAACAGCTCATCATGATTTTGAGATCTTGGTATACTATTTGCTTCTGAAGGCTACTGGAAATTAAGCAATATTTGGCAGTTGTTTTAAGAACTTCAAGGAAAAAAAGGATTTGGAAGTAGAGGAACTAGGTATCTTTTCTCAGCATGCTATATTAACCCTCTCAGCATGCCATATTAACCCAAATGTCTTTGTAGTGATATTTATCTATAATTAGAAAAAAAATGTTCTTTAGTATTTGTATGTAATGATTTTTATGTAAATATAAAAACAACATTCATGAACTACCATTTTCAGTCCATAGATTATAAATAGGCAAACTTGGATTTGTATGTATCTTTTGATGTTTTCAGTAATAGAAGTATATTAATTTTGAAAAAAAATTTGCAGCGTTGGTGGTGCACGTCTTTAATCCCAGCACTCGGGAGGCAGAGACAGGCAGATCTCTGTGAGTTCGAGGCCAGCCTGGGCTACCAAGTGAGCTCCAGGAAAGGTGCAAAGATACACAGAGAAACCCTGTCTCGAAAAACAAAAAAAAAAAAAAAAGAAAGAAAAAAGAAAAAAAAATTTGCAAAGTGCTCTGTGGAACTTCATTCAGTCATACTATTTTTGGCACAATTTTTGTAGAATTTCTCTGACTAATCATCACATCTCTTTTCTATATCTGTTATTTTCCTAATTGCATGTTGTATATTAGGCGACTCCATTATCATAAGCACACTTTGACACAGATTACAAAATTCTTCTCCCTTATCCCATCAGTATTGAGTCAAACCATGACTGAGCCATTTTTTCAGGAGTGATACACCTAATGTCAATATGATGTGCACTTGAAAAGAAATAATTGTGCCATACAATCTACAATCTGGGATTGATAGAAGCGAAAACAAGTACATTTTCACTAAATAAAGAGCAACGACATTGCTTAAGTCATACAAGTGTATCTTCAAGTAACTTACTTGAATATGTTATATTTTCTCTGCATTATTATAAGAAGTTTGTTTCCTGACAGATACTAATATAAATGCAGCAGAATTGAGTGAGAGAGAAAAGGAGGTATTAATGGGAAAGATTTCCTCCTTGAGCAGAGAATGCTCACAAATCTGTCCTGTCTGCAACAGGGACCATTGCAATCAGACTGTCCCCAAAGTTAAGAGTCCATGTCCAGATCACTCCCTATGAATGGTCAAATAGGACTACAAGGTCCTGGGAGGGACCTAGCTTTCCTGCTTAGCTCCAGCGTATCAGTCTACCATTTCCATTCAGAAGCCCCAAGTTACCTGGATGATATAAGGATGATAGATTAGAGGGCAAGATTCTTCTGCTGAAACAAAGCAGGCACTCTCCAAAGGGTATACCCTTGATCTTCTGAATAGCTGCTAGCAGAAGAGAAACCACTGATCAGCCTCTAGTCAGTGGGAGGTCCTTAAGACTTCTGTGAGCAGATCTTCCACTTTGTGAAAGGTAATACACATACTTCTTTGTATGCTCTTGCTAATGAAGCCTTCTGTTGTTTCAATTAATGATGTATTTACTTGCTTTGAATTCTAATTTCAATTTACATAATTTCTTGGTGCCCATGCATCCTCATCTTTAAATCATAGGCAATGTAATGTATACATCCCTAATGTTGCAGGCTCACATAAGTCAGTATTTAAAATGTCTATTTATATACATATATAAATGCATTTATTTTCTGACATTAATTTCACCCCCTCCGTATTTCAATATAGTTTTATTTCCATTATTTTATTCTGCTTAAGAATTCTATAAATGAAAAATCACTTTAAAAATAACAGGACATCACTATCTCCTTATATTATTGCTTTGCCTGGAAAGATGTATACTAGTGTCTGTTCCCAAGACACCAGATAGGCCTCCCACAACAAACTGAAGAAGAAACTCCATCCAAATCTCACTTGGTGAATCAATTAAAATGTTGCATTTCTTTATAGAAGCATGAGTGAGAGTTTACTTACCCAAATGTGATAACTGAAAAACAGCTGCATCATCAATCAGCCCCATCATGGAGGACTACCATAGGGAAGCTGCATTATAGCGTCTAGCTTTGTGTTACTCTACTTCTTATATTTCGAGCACCTTTCAAGACTGTGTCCAACTTATAGCCAGAAGGAAGCAGGAGGCAGAATCCCCAGTGAGAGCCTCATGACCCTCCCCAGTCTCTTTCACTATGGATTGCTGCCAGGTCTATCGCCACAGACATGCACCTAACCATTACTGCACCTCTTCGCTGATGCCACTACAATGACTGTCAATCAACGCTATCTGTTAATGATGCTAAGGGATAATTATGTCATATCTGCAGAAAGATAACAGTAATTTTAAAGTTTCCTGAACAGATCAAGCATCTAAATTATTGTATTAACCTTCATCATATCATATCTGTACTGTGATTTTCCTTACAAAATGGTTTGATGTACAAATAAATTAATAAAGATAATTGCTAAAATATTTAAAGAATTATGAGAAAAATCTTTAAAGAATGATGAAAAAATCCTGAAAATTGATCTAAATTTTCCAGATTTGATTAGATGAAACCAACATTTATATCATGTGTAATAATATACAAACTAAATATGGACTTAGCAAGAAGTATTTGTAAATTTAGGATTATATGCAAACATATAAATACAAACATATTTATATTTAAGAACAATTGGAGAAATAGAGGACATGAATTTGAAAGAGAGCAAGAGGGTACATGACAGGGCTTGGAAGTAAGAAAGAGAGTGGAGAAAAAATACAATTATATTTTAATATGAAAAAATATAGTAATAATTAAAAGATAAATCTTAAAAAAAGACAAATCAAGGAAATACATAAATGCAAAATATAATCTATATTTATTTTAAAAATGAACTTTCATTTTCCATTTATTTATACAGAATATTTCCTTTCCATGTACAACAATGTTCAAGAATCTAATGAGATTATTTATAAATACCATCAATGTACTGTTTCTGCTTTCAATGCATTTCAGGCTTCTTTCCAAATCGGTACATTGAGATCTATTCCATTTCTTTTAAATGCTGCATATTATTTTATTATATGACTATATCACACTCACTATGCCATTACTGTATTACTGGACATTTGGGTTGCTTCCAAGTTTGGATATTACCAAGGGTGTCCTAGGGAATATTCTTATATTTTTATTTTTGTGTGCTACTACCAGAATTTCTATTACATGAATTCCTAGAAATGGAAATGCCGAACAAGGGTTGGGCACGTTTGTTAATTGCATTGAATTTTGGTAAACTTTCATGCAATGTTGTAATTGCAATTTATGTGCCTTCTGAATAGACAAAATATGTTTCCTCCGTACAGAGTATTCTTACAATTTTAGTTAAGTTTTAGCACATCTGACAGGCCTAGTAGTTTTTCTCAATATTCCAAATTGTTCCTGAATTTTAAACTGCCTCACCTTTGCAAGTTTTCCTTGAGTATCCAATATCTGTCTTTTGATGAGAAGTTATTGTACATTACTTAAAATTTTGAATTATTTCTTGAAATAAAGAAAAACTTAATCTTGTCAGAATTATACCATGTACAAACTAAGGTCATAAGTGAAAACAAGATTCCCAGACCTTACCAATCAAGCCATGAGTAGTTGAGCCTGACCTGCAGACATGTGGCATCTCATACTTAGTGACCCATGTCAATTTACAATGATGGGCAATCTCATAAGAAACGAGTTACACTGTAAAATGTATTACTTAGCAAGGTAACAAGAACACCTGCCTCCTTTGACATCAGTCTACAAAGGAGTCCCATGAGAATAAGACTACAGCTTCTCTGTGTACTGCTAAAATTCATTTCCATTCCCTTCTATGGCATGCCGACTTCTGTCGGAACTTTACCACCATATTACCGCAGTGTACTCTAGTGGATTCTCTCTTTGTCCAGTCACGTCTTGCTTGATAAATTTCTTTGCTGTTCATATCTCTGTTTCCACTTCACCCAATATGATGTTTCTCATGCTATTCTGTTGGCATATGGGGAGATCTCCATTTGGCCTCCCTTGGCCAAGTTTTAACCGTGTGTGTGTGTGTGTGTGTGTGTGTGTGTGTGTGTGTGTGTGTGCATGTAAATAAATCATTTAGCATTTCTGAAGTATCTGAGGTCTGCTTCCTAGGATAGGACCTTATCTTGGCCAGAAGACCATTACACTGTAAGCAGTCCTGCTTGTATTCTTGGGATAGAATCTGAGCCTTACTTCCCACTCACAGCTGTCACTGTTTGACCTGCGTTACTTTGGAGGGAACCTAAGGCAAAGAGAAAGGACTGCTTACTCTGTTATGAATGTGAATAGTCTGCTTCTTTTCCCTTACCGGCACCATTCACTCTGTCATGTGCAACTCAAATTCAACGTTTGATGCATTGCACAGAGGATGCTCATCTAGGTTGAATCTGTATGCATTTGAGGACTCCCTCTTCCCTTTCCTATCTCGATCCTCTTCTTTCTTACAGCGGTACTCACTGGCCCACTGATTGAGAAGTAGCAGAGCATTGTGTCCAGAATTGACACTCAACCATTTCCCTTAGCAGACTTTCACTTTTCTAGGATTTGAGACTACCTTTTCCCTTCACAAGTGATATGCACTGGCTTTGGTTTAAGTGTCCCTCCTGGAGATCAGCGCACGCGCGCGCGCATGCGCGCGCGCACACACACACACACACACACGTGCGTGCACACTTTGTTTATGAATTTTGATGTTTAGGAATTTATAAATGCTTCAAGTAAAACCAGATTTGTTTTTCTTTCATGAGCCATATATCCTCTATTCTCAGGGGAATCCTGGATTATTTTACTACCTCTGTCTCTTCTGAACAATTAGGGAACTGTCATCAATTTAGGATACCATTTGAGTTAACATTGCCCCTCATAGATTTCATAATGGGACCCATGTCCTCCATTCTCTCACCTTTGGATTATATTGTCTTCTGGATACCTTCTCCACAGTGGATTCCTTTTCACCTTCTGCAGCATGGACACTTTCTTTCATTCTCTGCTACTGCCTGCCACTCCTTGTTTAATCTTCCACTGATACAAAGCTTGTACTTTGTCATGTGAGATGTTTCCTCTCTTGGCCTGTCTAGTCTGTTTCTAAGAGGGAAATGAATTCAGATGTAGGACTTCCAGCCTCACTCTTGTCTTCCCATTCTTGCCTGGAGATGCTGTTAAAGTGTCCTGCTAAGTGTACTCAAAGCACTGGCCTTTGTATCCAAAGTTGCAATAATGGGTTTAGCATACATAGGTGTTGGTTTTCTCCCTTGTGCTGTGATCATTTGATTTGACAGAAGAATACAACATTTTGAAAATGTTTCCATGGCAGTCAAGAAAGGATTTGCCTAATGGAAAACAGGCAGGAGTGAGTCTAACTCCCATTTGGATAATTTCAAGAACAGAAGCTATATATCATGTGGCCAAATTTATTCCTTTGATATTGGCCCTTGGGGGTCTTATTTTAAGAAAATGTCCATTCTCAATATGCTTAATCATCCAATAAGGATCTCTTGTATCTCACCTTGAATTTTCTCAACTTGTGGGCAGGTGAACACAGTTAGTAGTTTCTTAGAATTTGACAGCCATGGAAGTACTTAAGATTACATGGTAAGGTCCATTTCAAACGCTACAGTTGTTCATCTGAATGACTGTGTTTATACATCTTTAAGTCTAATAGTTTCTCCAGATCAGGTTGAGACTCCTGTAGGGAGCTGGAAGAATTTGTACTAACTTATGGTACATTGATGATGATGATGATGATGATGATGATGATGATGATGATGATGATTTGATCCCACTTTCCTGATGTGCACTTTAAAACCATTTAAGTGGCTAAAATTAACACACATATATGTATGTGTGTTGTGTCTGTGTGTGTACGTATGTGTAATTTGAAGCTAAGATATAATCACATAGCTTTCCCCTTCCCTTCCTCCCTCCAACCACTCCCATGTACTCGCTATAAAATTCATAGTCTCTTGCTTTATAACAATAATAATAAATTCATAAATATATAATACAGCTTTCTTAGTCTGCATATTGTTACTTGATTGTATATGATCTAAGGCTACAATGGAAGGAAGAAATCTCATGAGACCTCAACCCTAAAAAGAACTATGACCAACTAAGGAATGCTGAGAGTGAATGCTGAGAGGAGAAATACTCTTCCTCAGATAAGAACCTCACAGTTGACTATGCAAAACCTTTCTTTTCCTGTTTAAGACATTTGATACATCTTAGATGCTACTCTTAGCATTAGGAGGAGTTCTTAACTTCTTTTCTTATCCCTCTGTTCGTTATTTATCTGCTGGAATAGGACAGGGCCATGCTGACCTCACTTTCCCGGAAGGCTGGTGGACATTTTCCTTTCTAATGACTTTCCTCATTAATGACTAGCCTCAAAATTTTAACAACTAATCAATGGCCAGTTAGTCAAAATCATTTAAATCTGGCTGTATGGGCAGAATTAAATAGTACCTGTTTTATAGGACTTTTTTGGGACTCAACAAGGAAGACCACAACTAGAACTGAGCCTGCTACCAGAGAACCTGGATAAGCATTAATAGAGAAACCACCACCAGATTCAGGTCCTTCTGATCTACACTGGAAGTGACCTCTAATTATTCTATCTGAAGCAGCAGATTAATTTTCAACACACTCATTACTGAAACTTGTAGGCCCTCTTCAGCGGACTCTGGTTCTATATACCCTGATTGAGCAATCCTTATGTCTGCCTTGCAGTTTCTACAGCTGACTTCAGTTGCACTGTGTAAAGCACAATGAGGCTACTATGGTTTCTAACAATTTCCTGTTTCTATATAGTCTAGAAAATGATCTTGCTCTTGGCATTGAACTCTCTCTCTCTTTTAGGTGTCACTTTACCATATTCTTGCCAGAGTTCCCTAGCTGCAGGTTCTGTCACAGTCTAGAAACTAAAGGAGGACACTTCTGGTGCTCCCAATTGCTAGCCAGTACACTAACCAGGATCTAACTTTTCCTCGTTGAAAGACCTCATGTGGCTATATGTCAAATGACTAAACGTCAAAGGAGTCATTAATCCTATTAATCTCATTAAACCTCTCTACCACCACACAATATAAATAATGTAATAAACAAGAGGCCACTGTAGTGGTTCAGCAGTTAAGAGCCCTTACTGGTGAACCTGGAAATATGAGTTTGAGAACTAAGATGCAGTGAATGGAGAACTGACTACTTCAAGTTACCCTCTACCCTAAAATGCACATATGGTGGTAGGTGTGCATATGCATGCACACATGCATGGATGCACACACAACAAATCATAAAAATATTTTTAAAAACTATTTATAAATTCCTATCACATTTAAAAATATGAATATTTACCCAAGGAAGTATCCTGCAGACTTTCTTACAGGCCAATTTTGACTTTATTTTTGAAACTAACACCCCCATGTCTCTCTCCTTCTCTTTTCTCTTTTCTTCTCCCTTCCTTTCTTTCATTCTTTTCTTCTGTGTTTCTTCTTTAAAAAAAACAGTTTTATTTTGTTATTTTAATAAAGTCTTATAACACTAGTATATGATTGAAATCATTTTTTCACAATAACTCCATGGAATCTTCCCATAAGGCCTAAGGATGCCAAACTCTGGAAATACAAGGCCAGGCTGAAAAAAACCTCAGTAACATAAGGAAAACCAACTGCTATGTCAAGATGAGTGAGGCAAAATAGCTGCAGAATCTTAGAAACGGTGCTTCTAGCTATTCTTTCATTCACCTAAAAAATACTCCCAGGGGCAGGGGAGATAGCTCAGTAAAATGCTTCCCTTACAGGCCTGAGTACAAAAGTTTGATTCTCAACACAAACAGCTTCAAGTAGATAAACAAACAAACAAACAAATAAATAAATAAAGTCAAGTACAGCGGTGGGTGCTTGTAGTTTCAGCACTACATAGGCAGATGGAGGGAGGTTCCTGGGACTTGCTGGCCAATCAAAATGTCTGAATGTGTGAGCCCCAGGTTCAGTGGAAAACCCACGGAGGGAGGTGGGGTTATGGGTCAGTGGGTGAAACTGCTTACTGCATAAACTTGAAGAGATGATGACATTTTACATCCCCAGCACCCATGTAAAATGTGAATGACAACACATATCTATGTCCCTAGTGTTTGTTGGGAGCTGAGGTAAAGGATGATTGTAACTTTCTGGACAATCTTTCCAGCTGAAATACAGTGAACTCTAGACTCAGTGAGGGACCTTGTTTCAAGGGAATTAGGTGTAGATGATAGAACAGAAAATTCTGTCATCCTTTGGCTTCGACATGTCTACAAACACACACACACACACACACACACACACACACACACACACACCACAAATCAGACATCACATTCCTCATCAACACACACTGGACCATTGATCCAGGTAAACTTCAGGAACAAATTTAATGAACACCAATGATGTCATTGTTGATGACTGTTGTATCTTTGAATGTTAGCTTTCTTGTAAGTGTCATTTTTGGATTCTTTAGAACCCTCCTAGGGAGTGAGTTCCCAAATAACATAAAAACAGTGAGCCTAAACTATCTTTACAGACAAGGCACAGTACAAGTCCCCTGTGTCACCAAGGACAGATAAAAACAGTGCAGTTGCTCAGATATCTAACTCCTTCCTCCCTGCCTCCAGTTGCCCCCTGCTACCTCACTATCTTTCCTTAACTATGGCTTATAGAACAGCAGTAGAATGATACCATGAATCATTTGTATTTTTAAAATCTATTGTCTATACTTAACTGACCTTTCCATTGGTTTGGCTTAAATATAGAAAAACAGTTACTAAAATAAAGTATTCTATGTAAGAGTTCACTGTGAACATTGTACCCTGGCAAAATAAATATGCCATCTATTCTGAATAATGTATGTATATAGCATGTTAATCTTTCATGGCATACTCTTATCAAGAAGTAAATCTTAAAGCACAAAAAAGTTACTGCATTTATTAAAATGAGTGAATCAATTTACGCTTTCTTATGGTTTGTCAAATTTATAAAATATTATATTTCTCTTCAGATAGAATTACATACTGTGTAGCTCAGAGATAATCCCTATGGTCTTGGCATATGTTACTTAATTGTCTCAGAAGGAAATGCCATAAATAGCATGCTGTCATCCCCCACAGGCATTGGCTCATCTGTCACAGTGGGGGCTCCAGACAGGGTGAGGTGCTCTAAGACATTGCTTAGTCTATGTAAATCACAGCCATTACTTCTTACCCCTTCCCAATTGGTCAATTATGTATAAACATGTGTTAATAAAAATTTGCCTCTGTGCCTCTAAGGTACACACCCATAAAGCCATGTGAGTATGATAAAGTATAAATGGCATGCATTATTATCTGATTTGACCTACCTCATAAATTACAATCCAAAGTGCCTCTATAGAAACAAAACTCTAGGAAAACTCTCAATGCTGTGGGGCAGGGAGCCAAATGATAGAATGGAAAACAATAAATTTCTTCATGTCTTTGTAGTTTTGGTGAAAAAAAAACTTGATTCTTTTCCCCTTAGAAATAAAAAACAAACAAACAATATATTAAATCTTAAACCACAGAGGCTTTTATGAGATTTGGAATTCTTAATTTCCACAGGTGATGGAACCATGGAAATATAACTCAATTGTTGGCATTAAATACAAAAGAAGAAATTATGTGGAGTTTTGGAAAAGTTTAAGAATAACATATTTTAACTATTTTTTTTATTTATGTGTATGAGTGTGTGTCTGAGTGTATGCTACATGTATGGTATGGGAGAGTATCTATGGAGGCCAGAAGCTTGTGTCTAATTCCCTGGAGATGGACTTACAGATGGGTGTGAGCCTCCAGACATGGGTACTGGAAACTGACTTCCTATCCTCTGGCAGAGCATGGAATTCTTATAACTACTGAGCCATCTCTCCAGCTCCATTTTTTTTTTTTTAGAAAATAGGTTATGGTTATTGTAATGACGGGCAAACACCTTTTGAGTGGATTTCTCCAGGTTGAATTCCATGTGCAGCTATTAGAATCTACGAGAGACTATTATTAGCACATTTCAACGGATGCAAAAGAACTTTAGAATTACAAAGCCTGAGTCAAATTCCTCTCTCTATGTTTATGAAGAGCACACTACACTAAATATATCATTGAGTTGGCCTGAATATCTTTCCTTGGCAAAATGTACATCATGATGATTCCAATCCACATCACAGAGTTGTAAGAAACAAATGAGATTAGTAAGAAGAAAATGCTACAATGTTGTGTGGTCTATATATAATTGTTTTTGCAAGAACACTCATTTAAAATATTGAGATATTTAAGAGTAAGATTCATAAAGGTGTGATTATCTTTATTTGATGTAATAAATATAAAATTGCTTCTTGAAATAAACATTTATTAATGTTTATAAAACAGTAAATTAGGCTTGAACATAATCAAAGTTGGCGGAGTAATGATTAGCTATTTAATATACACAAGATACTGCCCTAGGATTATATCCACCCTCAGTAAACATTTTAATTATTTATTTTTACATTTACTGAAATACAATGGCAGGAAGTGACCTGCACAACTTTAATGTGTAATAATTGATCTTATAATAAAAACCCAGAGCCAGATATTGCAGTAAATGCTGAAAGATTAGAGAGACAAAGGAACAAGCCACCACCACTACAGAATCCTCAGGCTAAAAGGGAGACGAGATCCTGACTCTATGAATCCTCAGACTGAATGCCTCTGAGTCCTCAGCTGAAAGGACTCCAAACTCCTTTCTCTTCCTGCCTTATATTCCTTTCTCTGCCCAACCATATCACTTCCTGTTTCAACCTTCCTACTTCTGGGATTAAAGGGATGTGACTCCCAAATAGGGGGATTAAAGGGATCTGACTCCCAAATACTGGGATTATAGGTGTGAGCCACCACTGCCTAGCTCTGTTTCTCTTTTAGAGTGAATTAATCTCATGTAGTCCAGGGTGATTTTGAACTCACAGATATCCAGATAGATCTCTGCCTCCTGAGAGCTAGGATGAAAACTGTGTGCCACCACTGCCTTGCTTCTATGTTTACTCCAGTGGCTGGCTCTATCCTCTGATTTTCAGGCACATTTTATTTGTTAGAGTACAAAGTATCACTACAATGCTGAGCTATACCTCTATGCCCCACATTTCATATCATGAACTACACTACACAGCAAAACCTTCCAACTTACTCATATAGTATACTGAAACTTCACACCCTTGGAAGTTTCCCCCACCTTCCATATTACGATGACTGCTAAAAAAAATTTGAGTTTCTCAGTTTTAGATAACTCACATAAGTGAACACTTGCCATTTTGTAACCAAGACATAAAGTTACTCCAGGTACCCCTATGTTGTCATCAATGGGATAGTTAACTTATATTTTAAAAATGAAATATATATATGTATATATATATTTAGAATATATGCCTAATGATTTGTATGAACAATATATACATATGTGGTATATAATTAACCTGTTCATGAAATATAATTATTCTTTCCATATATATTTTTCCATGTCTTGGTTATTATTAAAAATGTTACATGGGATCACAAACTTTTCTCAGGAATCTCGACTTCAGTTTTGACATATAATTTAGAATGAAAGCTAGAGGCAAGTTAATATAATCCCCAAATAAATGCCAGTATTTCTAATGCTTCTTTGATCCAAGTCTTCAAGACCTGGAATTCATTAAACTATTCACGACTTCTTTAGGTTTAATGTAGTGTGGGTACCAACTATGTGTACATAACTGTCAAGCTAGATTCAATACAGACTGTAGGTCACTTCTAACAGCAACTCAAAACACAAGCCAAAATACACAGACAGATCAGTCATGATTGAAACTTCATTGAACAAGGCATATCACTACCCTAAAAACTGAAAAACTGATCTTCGAAAGTAATGAGAAAAATTGAGAATCTAGACATACCCTTCATGTTATTATTACAGATAAATATTGGGAGGGTCTTTTCCTGCTCACATATTTATGTCCAATCTAAGCACCAACTTACCTGTTCATGCTCCATCTAAGCACCTTCTATGAACAAATAAGCAGAAGAACACACAGATGCACCAAAACAATTATTTTATGACCTCTAGAATAAATTTGAATATTTTGAAATTGTGTTAGATTGATATTTATCATTAAAATAAGAAATGACCCCCCCATATTGGTTGTGTACTAAAAACTTGGTTTCTTTCATCAGGAAAATGATCCATTTATAATTTATTGATGTAATAAATATTAAGGAAGATAAATAGAGAACGAGCTCACACACACACAGAGATAGGGGGAGAGAGAGAGAGAGAGAGAGAGAGAGAGAGAGAGAGAGAGAGAGAGAGAATAAGGGAGCACCCAGCGATTTAATTCTTTCCCCCTCTGCTTTAGCATACTTCTATGTGGATGTAGTACATTCACCAGAGAACTTTTTCATGAGCATATTTTAAATTCTCACTAGAAATTTTCATTTACTTAACGTTTTGACTATCTTCAAACAACTTTGCACACAAATGTTTCCAAAGGGTGTATATAGCAATATGGAGTAAAATTAATAAATATGCAAAGGGTGTGCAACTCATCTCTTTGCTTTCATTTTTGTTTATAAAATAACCTTAAGATCAACATTAAAGCATTACTAGGAAATTTATATACCTTATAAAATACAGAGGTCTATTTACATAAAATCTGCATCATATCTTATCTTTCTGGATATCTTTCTCTCCTTTCTTCTTTCTCTCCTCTCATTTTTAGTTTTCATTGTTTCCTTATTAATTTCCATTCATTGAATACTTGTTAATTCACAGGGTGAATTAATAAAGAACCAGTGTTTTGTCCAAAAATATAGTTTGCACACAATGAAAAGTTCAGATGGCAAATTTTATTGCTTTACTCAAAAGCATTTGTTGATTTCTGAGGGAACTGGATGCAGATATCCACGGTCAGGCCCCGGGTGGAGCTCCGGGAGTCCAATTGGCGAGAAGGAGGAGGGTTTATGTGAGCAAGAGTTGTTGGGACCAGGGATGGATGGAATACAGGGACGAGTGGCCAAACGAATGGAAACACATGAAACTGTGAACCAATGGCTGAGGGGCCCCCAACTGGATCAGGCCCTCTGAATGGGTGAGACAGTTGATTGGCTTGATCTCTTAGGGAGGCATCCAGGCAGTTGGACCGGGTCCTGTGCTCAGTGCATGAATTGGCTGTTTGAAACCTGGAGCTTAGCAAAGACGCTTGGCTCAGCCTGGGAGGAGGGGACTAGACCTGCCTGGACTGAGTCCACCAGGTTGATCTCAATCCTCTGGGGAGTCTTTGCCCTGGAGGAGATGGAAATGGGGGGTGGGACGGGGGGA
>CABHPH010162871.1:1534-27262 GCA_902168325.1 Peromyscus nudipes | reverse complement strand
AGAGACAGGGTTTCTCTGTGTAGCTTTGCGCCTTTCCTGGAACTCACTTGGTAGCCCAGGCTGGCCTTGAACTCACAGAGATCCGCCTGCCTCTGCCTCCCAAGTGCTGGGATTAAAGGCGTGCACCACCACCACCCGGCCTCTCTCTTTTTTTTTTTTTTCCTGGAGCTGAGGACCCAACCCAGGGTGTTGCACTTGCTAGGCAAGCGCTCTACCACTGATGAACATCTTCTGTACAGGTAAAGATCAAATGACCCATCTGACAAAATCATAAGTCAGCATTCCATTCATCACCATTCTCCCTATCTGGCATCCTACAAAAGAGAATCAGAGAGAACCATGTCGGAAGGTAGGCGTGCTTGCTGAGTAAGGCATTACAGTTACTGAATACTTAATTTGTATGATTTACTCAAGCGTCACCATTTGGATGAATTTCAAAATGATTAAGATAACTTTAAATAAATGAAATTATAGATTCTTATTTAAAGATAAGTTCGACTACCTAGGAAAGAACAGTTTTCTGTAATTAAAAACCAATTCCTATTTTAAAAACAAAACACATTAGGAAAGAAAACAACAAAAATAAAAACCAGCCTGACTCCTGAGCACTTATTATTAGTTCCCGATCAACACACAGGGAGCTTATGATAAGATCAAAGTGGTGGGTGCTCAGCAGAAACTAGATGTGGGTTTGTGAATGTTGGTTATTCCCCGGGCTAGCTGAGTGTGCACAGTAATCCCCTGTTATGTCCAGTTGTGGACTGAAGCATTCTGGGTGGGTTTAAGGTGGATGCCTAATCTGCGATGTTCAGTAATAGATGCAATGCAGTAAACACATCTGTAGCTTAAAGTGGGTTTCTCAGGGCATGCTGTGTCTCACCTCAAGGGGCATCTCTGCCATACAAACCCACGGAGATCTTGATGGTCCAGACATAGAGCAGAGACCCTGTAGTGGGTAGCCATTCCAGCTTTGATCTGGAAGTTCCAACCCCCATTGAGGCTTCGGTAACTGTCACGCCTACAAGGCGGGGCCAAGAGAGGACCCTGAAGATCTGAGATCCAGATGGGCCGGCTCTCTTGGTTCCTGGACCCTGGAGGTAGACCAAGCAGAGTTCTCCAGAGAACACCGCCGGACTGCGCTACACCTTTCCCAGACCCTGTTACCTATCCCTTCACTTGTGAGTTACCCCACAAAATGAACCTCCCTTTTAACTATGTGGAGTGGCCTTAATAATTTCATCAGTAAGACCCAAGCCAGCACAGGCTTGCTTTCCCAGGAGAGACTCAAGCCGCAGGCAGGTAAGACCACTCATGCTCTGCTGGTGATGTTCATAGACCACGACCACTTACATCAGTACAGCCAGCAGCACAGTTTCTTGGCATATCTGAATTCTTGAGCCCTGGGTGGTGCGGGTGGGTTAGATTTTTGTATGTACTGATTTGAGTTGAACAACAACACTAAGTCCTGGTATTCAAAGCCCCGTGTGATCCCTCCAGTGACCTCCCCATCTGTGTTTCAATACTGCAGACGCTCCTGGCAGCCAGTAGCACCTCTTGCCTCCTTAGAAGGTGAATGCTGGTTTTCTGTTTGCAACTTGCTCTCCATGCAATTTCTCCTGACAACCTTTGTTGATTCCTTGAGTTTCAGCCCATCTGCCATCTCTTCTAGAATGTTCATTCTGTCCCTTTCAAGTTAAGCTGGGTGCCATACTTCTTCCCCTCCAATGGGTGTTTCCATACCATGTTACATCATCATGACCTATTTCAGCAACTGATTCTCTTAAGAGAACAGATCTTGAGGACAGAGACTGGGTCTTTTGGTTTTGTTCAGTATTAGTTACTAAATGAGTAAATGGAGACGAATAACTCCTTATTATGCGCCACAGAAACTGATTATTATGCGGCATCACAAAAAAGGTTATCTCCATTTTTGGACAGTGTTTTGAGGCCTGCTGGAGTATCACTTGCAGACAGGAAATCTAGCCTTTCAGAAAAAAGTTGAAGGCGTATAATTTGATCTAGACCTGAATTTGCTCCAAGACGCTGGCTGGTTAGTCTTTGTCAGCTAGAGTCATCTGGATAGGAGGAACCTCACCTGAGAAACTGCCTCCATCAGACTGTCTGGTAGACACATCTGTGAGGCATTTTCTTATTGGGTGATTAATGTGGAAGGGTCCAATCCAATGTCTGTGGTGCCACCTCTGGGCAGGTGGTCCTAGGTTGTATAAAAAAAGTAGATTGGACAAGCCATGGGAGCAAGCTAGTAAACAGCACTCCTCCGTGGTCTCCGTTTCCGTTCCTGCCTGCAGGTTCCTGTCTGCAGGTTCCTGCCTTGAGTTCTTGCCCTGGCTTCCTCAGCAATGGGCTGGGAGCTCTAAGTTGAAACCCATTCCTCTACCAGGTTGTTTTTAGTCGCTTGTTTATCACAGCCACAGAAGTTACAACAGGACAGATGTTCATTCAGAAGTAAATATTTTTTGAAAAGAAAGTTTAATAGCTAAGTACCTAAAATATTCTCATTAAAAATAGAGTTTTCATGGCTGATGCCTGGGAGTAATCAGCAGTTTTTGAAAAAAAAAATCTAAGAGAGGGAACTCTTTGGGTTGGGTTATTTTTGTTTCTAATTATCTTTATTGTTTTCTAAAAACAAAAGAAACCCATATTTTCTAAAGGTTGATCAAAGGTATAGATGAGACAAAATGAATATTAATCCACCTTTCCATATACTAGAAATAACCACTTGATATACATAATTTCAGACATTTTCTTCTTTGCATACATTTTTGTTATATTTACAAGTTTTTTTAAAAAAGAATTTATGATGATGATGATGATGATGTGTGTGTATGTATGTACAGATGTGTTTGGGTGCCGGAGGAGGCATGAAGAGGGCATTGGATCCCCCAGAGCTGGACTTAAAGTTGATTGTGAGCCATTCAGTGTGAATCAGCTGGGAACCAAACTCTTGAGTCCTCTGGAGGAGCAGCAAGTGCCGTATCTCCAACCCCGAATTTATACATTTTAAAATAATGTTAGGGATATAACATGGTATTATTCGATTTTTATTCTTGCATTCTATCAGTTATGATTTCCCCCTTTTCTGAACATACAATCTGAATGGTTGCTGACATATGCTTCATCCTGTGGCGCTCACCAGTCTTCTATAGGTTCAGCATTCACTTCAGCCTTTCACAGGGGCTCTGATCTTAGGGAACTACTGCATTTTAGCGTATGGCAGGACCCATCAGTTAGAATGGTCATTGTATGTCTTATTGCAGCCTTATAAATAAGTTCTAAAGACAGGTTTGGATGGACAGCTTGAGTCAATGCCTTTAATAAAAACTTACATTCATTCAACATTTATACAGTGCCAACTATAGCCAGGCATAGTCTATTATTAATCAAAGTAAACAAGGCAGGCTGTTTATAGCTAATTTAAATTGGCTGTCTAGACAGACTTAAACCCATCCTCACACCTAAATATACCATCTGTGTGGGTGACTCCCATCTGCTGCTATCCCACTGAACAGGTCAAGACATTTTCTTGAAGATTAGTTCTATTGATTTTATACCCAGCCCTCCAGGGTTATAATTCTTAACTAAAGTAACCCATAAAACACAAAAAGCTGAGTTATGTTACCCGCCTGGACACCCCAACTCCTCGAGAAGACAACAGTATGTCAGTTGGAAGCCCTGTGCAGGGCTCTGAGTGACCACACCCTGGAGTTGCTTGGAACCCCACAGGGGAAATGATCTTTGTATCAGAAACCCGTGCTTCCTCCATTGAAGAGACTCACTTCAAGAAATCCTTCCCAGTTCACTGATACGGAGTTGAATAAACATCAAGAGCCCTACGTCTGCCCCACGCCCCCAGGTTCCTTTGAACGGTGCCATCCAGTAGGCATGTGTGTTAGTTTTCCGTTGCTATGAGTAAGTACCTGAGAAAATCAACTTAAAGTATAAAACGTTCCTTCTGTCTCGTGGTTTGAGATGTTTCTGTCTGTGGTCCTTGGCTCTGCGGCAGAGCATCATTCAGGGCACCGTTTGGCAGAGAGAAGTGGTTCACTGCACAGTGGGAGTCAGAGAAAAGAGGAGACTGTAGGCAAGACACACCTTCATAGTCCCCGTGACCCACTTCCTCCACTTAGGCCCCAACTTCAACAGTTTCTACTGCCTCCAGGTAATCCATTCAGTTTTGATTTACTCTATCAAGGGGTTAATCCATTGATTAGGTCAGAGCCTCATGATCTAGTCACTTTTCAAAAGCCCCACCTCTAAACACTGCACTGGGGACCCAGCCACAATCCATGAGCCTTCAGTGGTTCATGTCCGAACTACAACATCAGAGATTCCTTATTTCAGCATTCTGGCTGGGATGCTAAAAAGGTCAGCCTGCACACAGGTCTGGCCAGCAGGGACGATGAGCCTTCTACAGTGCAGAGCCACACTATCACTGAGTATGATGATGGCCCAGGCCCTTCTAAAAGGAGCTCCACTCACTCAATAACAAACAGCCTACTGGGTCACAGTTTGGAGAACTTGCCGAGATCTCCAAATAATACCAGGTTTACCAGGTTCAGTAGCTAACAGAATTACAAAATTAAATTGCTCCTTTAGAACATTTGTTTTTATTAAGGACTACAAATGGGAATGTGAAAGAAAGCAATGGGAACTAGTGTTCCACAACCTGGAAGGAATGTGATTTTTCTTTTTCTTTGAGCACTCACTAGCTATCATTAGTAAGAAAGACAGCCAACTCAACTCAGCTCTATCAGTACAAAGAACCAATAGACAGGGTGACTAGTTGTTTAGGAGATATTGCTCGAATTATGCATCTTCTAGCCATGCTGTTTTATCTAGTAGGCATTTTTGTGTATATAATGTATGTGTGTGAAGTGCTTGTGTGTATGTGTGTGTGCGCGCACACTCAAGTGCATGCAAGTGGCGGTCAGTTCTCACCTTCTACCTTGCCCGAGACCTTTTCTTTGTTGCTGCATAAGCCAGGCCAGCTGGCCTGTGAACTTCTGAACATCCTCTTTCCTCTACCTCCCATCTGTCAGAGGAACATCAGAATTACAGGAGCACAGACTGTGCCCGTCTTAGGGAGATGTGAAGTCAGGCCCTCACTCTTGTGTGGCAAGCACCTTACCCACTGAGCATCCCCACAGACTGTTAATAAGAGTTTTAAAGGCTGAGAATCACCATTTAAGCAAACTTTTAAGAAGTATGGTTTAGTTGAGGGGTGGAGGTGGTGGTACACGCCTTTAATCCCAGCACTTGGGAGGCAGAGGCAGGCGGATCTCTGTGAGTTCGAGGCGAGCCTAGTCTAAAGAGTGAGTTCTCCAACCAGGGCTACAGAAAAACCCTGTCTCAAAAAACCGAAGAAAAGAAAAGGGTACAATTTAATATTAACATTTAGAATTTCCATGGATTGTCTAAGCTCCCGTAAGTTTCAAAGACCCCATTGCTTTTATTCACCATATCTACTTGAGTGGAAGGCTAGAATAATTTCTGAGACTTTTTCCTGTGTCATTTCAATGTGAGATCGAGAAATGAGATTTATAAGAGAGGTCTGTTTCAAAGGGGAAAGAGAAAATACCAAGGTTATATACTACCTTCTAATGAGTATTTCTGTCAGCTGAGGCTAAAGGCAATTTTCTACTTAGGTCGGTGGCAAAGTCAATAAATTCGTCAACCTTTACCAAACCTGTTTGCTAATTTTGCAATGTAGCTGTTGGTTATTCAAACATTTCTAAAATGGCCCATTGTATAACCGTAGAGGTGGCGTAGGGCGGGTTGAAGAGAGGCGAATGCCATCAAGTTCACAGTTTTCCCCAGACATCCCATCAGGTGGGAGCAGTTCCCTTGGAGCATTTAGGATGGAAAACCAGCCTCTCCCATCCTGGGACCTAGGCTGAGAAGCCCTTTGGGGGTCTCATGTTTGGGAGGATCATAAATTTGGACTTTTGACGACTTCACCAAACGAAACTGTCCATGTAGTAATTTACAACATGTGTGTGTGTGCTGACATTAAAAAAAAAAAAAGGGATGGATGGACGGGCCCCACGTCTTTGCAGTCTTCTACTGGGCAGATCCATCAGGAATCTGGAAGAACCAGTAGAAGAACTTTTACAAAGTTGTGCAACATACGGGTGGTTACAATGAAAAATAAATGTACTGAAATTCTAAATCTTCAAATAGAAACAGCAATGCACTACAGTTTAGAAATACTGTTGCAGATTTTGTTAGATTTCCTGCTGTCAAAAAAAAAAAAAATTCTAGTAGGCCAACATTCCATGGAGGCTTGACGTGTTCTCCAGGAGGGGAGCTGGGGATGGAGTTGGAAGGGAGTTCTGTGGCATGCACGAAGCCCTGAGTTCCACCCCAGCACTGAATAAACTGAGTATAAGGGTGTACTCTTGGAATGCCAGCCTTCAGGAGGAAGATGCAGAAGGGTCAGAGGTTCTAGGTCATCCTCAGCTCTATAGCAAGTGGGAGACTAGCCTAGGAATGAGACTTTGCCTCAAAAAGCAAAGAGGAAAAAAATGGAAAGAAAGGCAGACAGAAAGAAAAACAACCTTTTCTGTTTACAGTTAATGTGATGCATGTGGCTCTTTACGGTAATGTTCAATTTTGTCTTCTGTTACTTATTTTTTTATTATGTAAGTTGAAGCAAAGAATATAGAACCATGGGAAGATATCTGCACAGGACACGTGCACCTTCGCTACCCAGCAAGTGGTGAGGAGAACGCAGGGCACACACGGAAGCGCTCGGTTGACTCTTGAGGTAACATGAGCAACACAGAGCCCGGATATTTGAATTTTGTAGGAACATTTTGGTAGCACTTCTTTGTGGATTTTTCCCCCCTCTTTGTAAGAGCCAATATTTCACAAAGTGATAAAGTGATGACTTAGGAGTACCAGAGCTGTGGCATCCAAAAAGATCAATATCCTCTTCAGTACACTCAATCTGGAAACCAAAAGGCACATGGCAGAGAAGCCGCAGAACGTTGTTTCCTGCTGAACGTTGGGAGCTTCCACGTGTGGGGACAGGCTTAGGTGCACTGGTACATTGGGTAGTCATTTACCCGCACCACTAGGAAAGCACTTGGACTGATGTAAACACTTGAGAACGTGCCAGAAAGCTTGGCATCTACTTCGTTAGAGTTTGAGTTGATGATCCTGAGGGCTAGAAATGACAAACAGTAACTCTTCTTGAAGATTTGCACATCGCTAAGTAAGTCCGGCATGCTGGTACAGGCCCATAGTACCCGCACTTAAGAAGTAGGGGCCGGGGAGTCACGAGTTCAAGGTTACCCCAGACAACATACAGAGACTCTATCTCTATAAACAAGCAAATAAGTAAATACATCACCTATGGCATAAAAATGTTGAAAAAAAATGAAGAAAGGTCGGATAACGTGAAGAGAAAGTAAGTGGGAGCAAGAAAAACAAGTGTGTACTTGCAAGTAAAAGAATGGACGAGAATGTTGCAAAATTATTAAAAAATAGACAACTTGGTTTCTCAGTCACCGCTGGGGTTGAGTGTCTTCCTTGAATTCGGCTGTAACCAGAATCCATTTCCAAGTATTTTGATCCATGACTAAAATTAGAAATTTGGATACAGTCAAGATGAGACCAGGGGTTATCTTCTGTATTGTTGCAAATGCCGAGGTAATCAGGCTAAGGCTGCTCTGGGTTTTTTGTTTGTTTGTTTGTTTGTTTTTGTTTTTGTTTTTTTTGTTGTTGTTTGTTTTTGTTTTTCATTGTTGACTGATTTTCTGAAGTCCCTTTGAGGACACTGTTGAAGCTGAAATTTCAAACAGGGTACCTGAGTTGTTTTGAATATGGGCGAGGCAAATTCTGATTCCACACATTGATGTATTCTAAGTCTCTTTTGACTTAGTAGTTTTGTGCTTACAGTTAATGACGTCCTCTTGGGGTGCACATTCTAGTATCTTCTCTGTTTGAGAATAATAGCCAAAAATGAATGGAAGCCCTTCGCTGTGTGAGGGAAAGATTTGATTTCAAGTTTTCTGGTGTCTCCTAATACAGAATCCATAGCCTGAATCGTGAGCTAGAAAAAAGTGATACAAAAGTTTTAAGAAAAAAAAAGCCAAATTCCTGTTGACTTCAATTTGAATTCTGTTTGCCTTCCTTTCAGACAGTCGGCCAATGACATGAATCCCAAACTTTCTTGTCAGTCATCCTTGTCCCGCCTCCAGCTCTGCCCATCTCCTCTTTGCACACTCCTCTGCAGCTTTATTGTGTCCTTCGGGTGATGGCAAAGCCCCTCATCATAACCATCTGAGTTCCCAGACTCAGTGGCCTTCCATCTGGATGGCTTCATTGCATTCTCCTGTCTGGTCAGAAGGCTCCACTGTGGCCTGAAGGATTCTCACGTTGTCAGAACATGTCGCTTTTCACTCAGGATGTCTTTTGCCTTCTCTCTGCCCACTGGGATCTCAGATGGCCTTTCCTCTTAGCCAGGGGCCCCAAAGCTCCCTGAGAACTTCCTGGATGACCTCAGCCCCTAGCAATTCTTCATTTGACAAGTCCCAGAGGACACCATGTAATTAAATCTGCTATTAACTGTGCCAGAGCCTGGGAAGCCCAGGATGTCCTCATGTGAACATGTGTCCTCAGTCCTAACCCTGTGCCCACGTAGACCAAAGCATCTGCCCCCATTTGTGGAATCATTTACTTGTGAGTTCTTTTAACGAGGATTAGTTAAAGTGTGTATCACCTCATTATCCAGATTTTCCCCACTAGCCACCCTTATAACCTACATCACTTTTACTTTTTATTTTGTTTTATTTTTAAGAAAAAGTCTTTCTATGCATCCCTGGCTGTTCTCTGTCCTGGAACCAGGCTGGCCTCGAACTCAGAGATCCACCTCTCTCTGCCTTTTCAATACTGGGATTAAAGGTGTGTGCCATCATGCCTCCCCATCATTTTCACCTTTAAGAGACTGAGTTTGTCATCCATTACCTCCTTCTATAATGATACTTCAACCACATTAGAACATGACTGAACATATTGTATTTACTATGTTTTAAAAATCAAAACAGCATAAATCTACCACCAGATATATGTGAAATTACACTATGGCATGATTGTAAGAAATAATCAAGGCATCAGGTTATCACGTATAAGTCCCGTTTTCTTACAGAAGGGCAGCTTTTCTGCCTTTTGTCAAGGCCAGACCACACACTTTCCTTACTAATTTGGCCACATTTCAGTGTGTGAAAATGGTCTATGAAAATACAAATGGCCTAAGCACAAGCCAGGGCCTTGGCCATTTAAGCTAGTTTCCGTGGGTTTGACTTTAAGTCAGTGTTAGAAACTTTGTGATTAGAATTTTGCTACGTAGAGTAGGTTGGAATAAAAAAGCCCATGGAAGTTGTGATTTTTAACCTAACATACTAATTGCTATAATTACTCATTACACCTAAAGATAAAAATGATGATAAAATGTTAAGGAAAGCAAAATGTTTGAAGTATATATGTGCTTATCAGCTCCCTATTTACTACGAAGACACTCTACGGCAAAATTCTATCGGAAGTACATCTATGCTGGCTCAGTTGGCCAACTGGGAAATGAAATTTTGCTAGAAGCATTTAATTTTCTAACAATCACCGCAAATCTTTGCTTGCTTATTCTCTCCTTCATTTGGTAACTTTGCAAACAGGATGAAATTTTAAATTGGAAAGATAATAATTAAATAATGGAGACAGTCATTTGAAAAGGAATTTTTTTTTCAGATTTCCCTGAAATTCATGAGTAGTATTCTTTTCTCCCTGGGTTACAATACCTCTCATCCTGGGGGTGGGGGGGTAGGGGGTGGGGGGTGGGGACGGAGAACAAAAACAAAAACAACAGAAGTGAAGAACACACTGTGACAGGTAAGAACAAAAGTCATCATCGTAGAGTTCACAAACCAAATGGGCAGACAGAAAAGGAAGAGAGGAGTGAGCGGGCCCATGAGCTCTAACGTTGCGTGCGTTGGGAATTTCCTAGCCAGAGGACAATGTTTGGTTTTTATAGGAACAGGAGTTGACAGACTGTCGTGACAGATCGTTGCTTCTGATTGGTTAGGAGGTTTATTTAAGCCATAAATATTTAAAAGGGAAAGAGCCTGAATCTGGCTTGGTTTTCATTTCTTCTCATCTCCCTTTCAGAACGTCTAGCTGATAAATTTCAATTGAAGATAAATTATTTGCCAACACATTTGAACTCCTCCTCTGGTGTGTGGAGGGCTAAGTAGGTTTGTTACTTTTAAGGAGGAAATCCATGCATTTAGAAATTCTTTGAGCTTGTTTGCTCAGCACTCTGCCTCTGGCCAGGCAGCAGTGGTTGACAGTGGGCTACTGTCCCCACCTCCTGGCACCTTGGTTACCTCGGTACTGGTAGAGGTTCTGTCTGTCATTCTGTAAAATTTCCTCTGAGCAGGTCAACAATGCAAAGGGAAATAATGCTCCTGAGTAGCCAGTGACATCTGTACATTCTGTGACATTCTACAGTGTGACTGTTTAATGTCTGTTATGTTTTGATTTATATTGTCCATTCATAAGACGTGAAAAATGACTGCCTCTTCATCCATCCGCTGGCCACACAATAGAATTTTGAGTGCAGTGTGACACCGAAGTAAAACTTTCAATAGTCGCCTCGTTGTATAAAAGCCAGGATTCTAAAAGCAAATAGAGCTTGGTGTGACCAATGTTTCAGCCAAGCGCACAACAGCAAACCGAGTTCACATCTCTCTTTTAAGCTGACGCAAGCTGGAATTGAGGGAGGTGTTGGGGCAAGAAGGTGTGGGTGTTGATTGGCTTGTGTCGTTCACTCCCACTGGCCTTTAAATCATTGTCTTGCTTCCCAAAAGTTCAGATAAGTCATCTCTGTGACAGGGGTCTGCCATCCCAAACAGTTCATGAAAGACTGCACAGGACTGGATAAATAATTAAGGTACAGTTGGTTTTACATACATGTTCACAGAGTGACGGTAGTGTTTGTTTTCTTCTTTATATTGTGTTGATTGCTTAGTCCTTACAAATTAAAAGGTTTGAAAGTGCTACATGGAGAACCTTTAAAAGATCAGTTTGATATATTATCAGACAATGAAATTATTTATCCAGATCCCAATTGCAATTTCCTTTTGCAAATGGTTGGTCTGATCAGAAAATTGGACAGTGGTTAACAGGAAAAGGAAACACGGCAAAACCAGCTGGCAGTTTCACAACTTGTGGCTTCCGGCAGATCATTGACTGTAATAAAAGTTATGAAGAGAGACAGAGCTGGAGAAGTCCTGTCTTCATGTGACACCGTTCAACAAAACCTACGGAGATGTGATCAAAGAATGTCCCGTGAGTGGAGGTGGGAATGGATGTTTGCCCTATCCACTAAAGGAGGAGGAAGACGAGGAGGAGGAGGAGAAGAGGAAGAAGAAGAAGGAGGGGAGGGAGGAGGAGGAGGAGGAGGAGGAGGAGGAGGAGGAGGAGAAGAAGAAGAAGAAGAAGAAGAAGAAGAAGAAGAAAAAGAAGAAAAGACTCATGTCTTCCCTTATTTTTAACTTGACCATTTTCCAAAGAACTTTTTTTGTTTGTTTGTTTGTTTGTTTTAGAGAGTAAAGTCATCAGAAGAGCCTGTGGGATAGAGTAAATATAAATAGAACTTTGGGTTTTGAAGGACTAGAATTGGTGATGTAGAAACAGCTGTTCTCAAAACTACCAAGGGGGCAGGGGCTTTTCACAGCCATGCATTAAGCATCCGATAGAGGAGCTGGCGATGGTTTCCATGAAAAAGACTAAAGCAAAGGGTGTTTTATAACCCAGTGGAAACATTCCAGACTCGAAATATGTCATAGCCCTGGACAGTGGTTTACAATGAACCTCTTGACAAGTTAACAAAGTTAGCTGTGTTTTCTAAAAAAAGATTACAATTCTTTTATAACCCAAGAGCTTCTGGTCTAAAGCTATACTTTAATTATTTCTAGAATTCTCTTCATATTATTTAGCCTCCTAAAAAGTACAGTGTCAGCATTTAGGGCTATGATGGTAAGACTTGAAGGGTTTCTTTAGCTGTGTCTTACAGTATGTGCCAAAGGTTGTTGAGATTGTTATTCTTAATATATATGTTGTTTTAATGGGAGTGAAATCATGTATTTTGGGGAGAAAAAGAAAACGGTCTCTCCAGAGGTGGCCTTGAATCTCTTCTGGGATGTAGACAGTTGGGAATGTACTGTATTCACAGTCATGGCGGTTCTTAGATAGCACTCATTTAATCACATGGCATCAAGAGCTTCCTTTGGCAAGATCGTATGTATATGTTCCTCCCTTGTGTTCCATAAGATGGCTGTGGTACGAGGAAAATGAGGACTAAAGTGGTGCTTTTGGTTTTCTGCTTAACATGACCATGTCTTCACCTGAAAAAAAAAAATCTCTAAGGAAGAAAGCATATTCCGATTTTATGAATGGTCTTCTAGTCCTGCTGTTAGCAAGCATGTCGTATTTTTATTTTGAGACAGGGCTTCACACAGCAGCCCACGCTGGCCTAGAATGCACTCTGTAGCCTCAGCTGGCCTCGCACTGAAAGCAATCCTTCTCTTGGGTTTATAGTCGCGTGCCCTCCCTCACCTGGCTAAGCATGTAATCTCCGTGGAGGACAGAGCCTCAGCACAGGGGCTGTTCATTGGGACATTTTCTGGTTCTTCCTAGATGCTGTTTCTAAGCTGTGTCTAAGTATGGGACAAAGAAAGAATACTAAAATACTGAAGTAAATATAGGAGGGTTCTTTTCTGAGAGCACCCCTGTCTGTCTGTCTGTCTGTCTCTCTCTCTCTCTCTTTGTGTAGTTGACACACGTGGTGGCCACAGGTCAACGCTGGATGTCTTCTTCATCCACTCTCCACCTTATTTTTTAGGTAAAATTACTCACTGACCCCACAGCTCAAGGATTTAGCTAGACTGGCTGGCTGGTAAGTCCCAGGAACCTTCAGCCTTCTTGGTGCTGGATTGCGGACACCCACCGCCATGTCTGGCTTTTTTATTTGGGGATCAAACTCGGGTCCTTAGGTTTGTGCAACACACACTTTATGAACAGAGTCATCTCCCTAGCCCCTCGAAATGTTTCCATGGAGGGTAACTCCTGTGAAAAACAGTGAGTTAGATAACCAGTTTGTCTTGCTATCTAAGTGTGAGTAGGAATCACTGGGGAAATTGAGGCGCTTTAACATGCAGGTAATATTAGATTGGTTTTCATGCAAACACTCTATTCATTTATCTGAGGTACATTTTAGACGTGACTTTAAATCATTTCCTCAGATGGAAGATAATTTGGCCTCAAGTTGCGTGGGCAGCTGCTACTCACTTGCCCAACCCAGGGGTCACTGCCACGTTGGCCGTCTGCTGCTGGTGCCAGGCTTTTGGAGTAGACTCGTCAACACTGAGATGGTCTGAAGGACCAGACCAATGGCAGCAGCGGAAAGCCTACCCTGACGTCACTAGCTCCCCTTCCACTGTCCCTTATCAGGTAGGACAAATGTTTGCAGTCCCCACAGAAGGTCGTCCCTCCAGCTTCTGATATGACTCGGGACAGTTTTGTTTACCATTTTCGATGTCTTGGTTTGGTGACGAGCCACAACATTTGAGAAATTTCTCATTTTGAGAATCCCTAGCACAGTTGCTAACCAGGGTTTGGATCTGAGGAATTTGCTACTTGAGACACCTGCTAACAAATGTGCTAAACTGAAAGTCTGCTAACATGACAGTCCCAGTACCACTCTTAAGTTTTGGCTTTGCATCTCCACGGGTAGAGGATTGGTACCTGAGCTGCTGAGCACTGTGTTGGATGATCTCGCCTGTTTCTCTAAGACTTCTTCATGTCACAGAGAGACTGAGCTACAATGGAAAGGAAGGCTGAAGGAGAGAAAATTCTGTCTAAAATCTGACTTTTAGAAGTGTTCAGCTGGGCGGTGGTGTCGCACGCCTTTAATCCCAGCACTCGGGAGGCAGAGCCAGGCGGATCTCTGTGAGTTCTAGGCCAGCCTGGACTACCAAGTGAGTTCCAGGAAAGGCTCAAAGCTATACAGAGAAACCCTGTCTTGGAGAAAAAAAGAAAAGAAAAAAAAAAGTGTTCAGAAGCATTTTAGGGGCAATGAAGCTGTTCTTTCTCTTGGTAATCAGATAAACTTGCTGCTTAATTTTGAAATATTAGCCACACACCTCCCCTAAAACTAGCAAGTGTGTGCACCCATGTCTGTAATGAATACAATGTCAAGTTGCTTTGGTGTTCACAGAATATAATAACATCGGGCACCATGCCAGATGCTTGGAGTCTGTGGTGTGCAGACCTGGCACCCCCTCCATTCCCATGAGGCTTCCTCCCTAGTTGGACAGACGGCCAATAGTCAGATAACCACACACGTGCAAATGGAAGCACAGGACGAGACGAGCCCTGCAGGGGAAGAGAGTGTGCTGTGAGAACATGCGAGGTCTAGTTCAGATGTGTGTCTCGAAGGGGCGTTCCAGACACAGGGCTTCTTAAGTTGCCCGAGTTGAGCTCTGTAGATGCCTCCTCAGGAGTACAGGGAAGAGATTTCCATGCAGAGGAAACAATGTGTGAAGAGGTTCAGAGGTGGCAATGGGAGCTTCAGGATGCCCAGTGACTCCATGAATGTCAACTGTGATCGCACATTGGTGCTAAAGAGTATGGAGTCTAGAAAGTTCTGGGGACATCACTTGAGGTTAATAATCTAGAGAGACCACAGAGGTGGATGTGCTCTATGTTGAAAGAAGAACTGATAGGACTTGGTCATGGGGGATACAGAGCAGGGAGGGACTGGGGGTGTCAAGGTTGAAGACCAGCTTCATCCAGTGAGCACCCAATAAACAGAGTTGCTGTGTGCTGAGTCAGGGCACACATTTAGACCCACAGAAAGGGGCCTTCTCAGCCTGCTGTTTGCCAGCATTGTTCTTTTCTGTCTTACTCATGCCCCAGTTTGCTGACTAGGTCAGTAAATATTTAGTCAGAGAAAAATAGCAGTGATGGTCACTGTGCTACATGTAGAAGTTTTCTGTTTTCAATCTCTTTTCTTTAGTAGACGGTGTGCCTTGAGTTCAGGGCTCTGTCTAAGTCAGGCTCTGTGACTTCTAAAGTTTCTGATTTGTATTTCATTCTTCACATTTATTGAATGAATGAATGAATGAATGAATGAATGAATGAATGCCACTGTGAAACACTTTCATGCTGAAATCTATTTATGTAACTTAACATGAGGTTACACTTTGGCAATGATGATGTGACCAGGATCCTTCTAGATGCTTACTTTGTGCTCCAAGCAATTGATTTGAAGTATTCCGTGTGCCATAGTGTTCTGATGCTGTTGGAATTGTGCTTGGTCACTGCTAGACCTTTAAACTAGATCAATAATCAGGTATTCAGAGATGAAAATGGGCTACACATTTTGTGAATGCTCCTTGGTGACGACCAAAATCAGGATCGGAAGCTGAGGACTCAAACTATTATATGGGGTTTATCACTCTCCAAAGAGAATTAAAAGGTGTTTTATACATAGTAAAAGCACTATAAACAGAAAGTTCTTTGCCCACCTTGCTTACAAGGTTTGCAAGAGTTCTGAGAACATAAGGCCTTCTGTCAGGGTGTCTAAGGTAAAGTATACATGTTAGTATGTATGTTCAAATGCAGACAAAGACAGTGATGGGAATCTGATTCTTGGAAGAAGGAAAGGGATTCGAGTTTATTGAGGACCTCCTACACCCTAGCCTTTGACCTACATTATCATACTTAAACTCTGATGATGCTGGTTTTGTGGTAAATGATATGACTTCCATTTTTCCAGAAACGGGAAGTCATTGGTTAGAAGTCTTCAGTCAGGTAATTTGACCAAGATTTATACCTGGTTCTATTTGCCACCAAAGCTGGAGTTCTTGTTCCCCATCCAGGCTTTAGTTTTCTGTGGCAGACAGAGCAATAGCGTGAAGGCCACTCAACATGTATGTCCATTCCTCATCTGTATATGCAAATAGAGCAAGATTGGTACCCACCTCAGAGGGCTGCTGTGAGGATCACCTGGGGGTGATGTCTACAACGCTTTAAAATGGACCCTGACTTGCTGTACACACAGAGTAGGTACTGTGTGAGGTTTGGTATCTTCTGGTTTTGATCTCAAGATTAGCATGGTTTTAGGTGAATGGTGTAATAAGGTGAAATGAACTTTAGCTGAGACTCCTGGACTGTGGGCAAAGGTCTCAGCCATGAGCTTCCACAGAGGAGCCTTCCCTGATTCTCAGACCAAGTTGGACCGTGAGATAGAACTTCTTGTCATTCTGTAGATGGGAAAGCTGAGTAAAAGATGGGGTCAAGGAGGAAAAGGCCATTTTGGCCCCTGTGACTGGCAGATGCAGCTGGTCTAAGGTAACAGAGAATTCAATGTGTTCCTCAAACTACAGACTAGTGTAGCTATAGCTAATTGACGGGGAGAATGCGGGACGAGAGTAAACCAGAGACTGGAGAGACAGACCAGGTAAACCGTAGTGCCACATTAGGCCTGTGAGAATGTGGACGGCATTAAAAGGCGTTCAGCGGAGGGCAGATATGATGAACTCCAGAAGTTCACTCTGCCTTTGTGTGTTTGGGGAATGGCTATGGGGGAGGCAGGCAAGAGCAGGTTCAAGCTCAGTTAGGACATGTCTCTTTGGACAAGTGATGGTGGAGGAGATGGGACAAGGTAGACCAGTTAGAGGAAAACCTGAGTTGCTTTTAAAATCATCTAGACTTTGTAAAGGACTGGAAGTCGGAGAGTAGACTCCTGCTTCTGGTTCATGTAGTTGCACCATGTGGCAACATGCTTCGAGTGGCTTGCGGTAGACGAGGAGGAAGATTTTAGGCATATGGAATTTAAATGTTGAGGTGCAATGCAGGTGTGAGGCCTCCAGTCACATGGAAGCACAACTTGGAGGCGAAGCCTGAGCAAAGATGTAGCTTGAAAATCTTCTGTGTATGTATTAAAAGTCAAGGACACAGGACAAGTGGGCGGTGAGCAGTGGATAACTAGATAGTTGATAGCTGTGGTCACAATATATTATGGGAATTGACTCGTGTGATAACGAGAACTTCACAGGTTCCACACTCCGTCATCTGTAAATGAAATAACTAGGAAACCTAGTTGAATAATGGATTCTGAGGCTGCAGGCCTCAGAGCCAGGCAGCTGTTTGCGTCAGCCCGGATGTGAAGGCCTGTGAACTAGAAACATGATGGGCGGCCAGGTTAAGGAGGGGAAGTGAGTTTGCCCCCCCCCCCCCCTCTTTTTCTTCTGTTCAGATTCTCGTTGTACTGGTTCAGGCTCACAGGCCGCACTGGTGGAATGCCTTCTATACTGGGTCTGTTGATTCAAATACTAATTTTTTTTTTCAGAAACATATTTGTGGATACTCTCTTTGAAGGACAATGTCTTACCAGCTTTCTGGCTATCCCTTAGCTCCATCAATTTCACAGCTAAAAGAATCAAGCAGTGAGACTTAAAAAAAAAAAAACAAAAAAAACCCAAAACATTGTAAAAGGCAAGCCCATGGGCAGAATGACAGGTGGTAGCTAGTGATATCATCAACCCATGGCAGCTTTGAAGAACTCAAAGAAACCTGAAAGGAGATAGAATTGGGAAATCGGAGCCTTGGGGTAAGTGCTTTTTCTAGAGGGTGCTCTGCTGCAACACCAAGTCATGTCAACATCTTCAAAGAGGAGCCTGGATCATAGGTGACCAGTGACAGTACTCAGCAAGGAACCTTGCTTTGGGGCACTGTAGTCTGTTTGGGCCACCATTTTTTAAAATGTACCTTTTTCGGGGAATTTCATATATGAGTACTATATTTATATCATTTCTCCCCCCTCACTGCTCTAACTTCTCCTGGGACCCTCTCCTTCTCAAGTTCATGACTTCTTCTATAGTTATAACTGGTACACATAAATAAAAACATTTATTTTTTAAACATAAACCTGCTGAGCCCACTTAGTGTTGCTTGTATGAACATAGTATGTTTAGGGCTTGTCCCTGGAGAAGACTGATTCTCCCTCCCAGCAGCCACTGATGGCCTGTAGCTCTTCCTCCATGGGTAGGCCTTGTGACATTTCTGCTATCTGAGTTGGCGTGTCAGCTGGTGGGGTCATTATGTGGGTCTTGTTTAGGCAATGCTACAGTTGAGATTTCGTGGTGCACTTTCCCTGGTATGTCTAGAAGACACAGGAGTCCCGGTTCTCTGGCTCTTACAGTCTTTCCTCCCCTTCTTTGGTGATATTCCTTGAACGTCAGCGTCAAGGGTTTGTGTTGTAGATGCCCTGGTTTGGACTGTGTATCCCGTGGTCACTAATTCTCTACATTTTGACCAGCAGTGGCTCTCTGTAGTAGCCTCCATTTGCTGCACAAAGAAGCTTGTTTGATAAAGGTTGAGAACTGCACTTCCCTTGTGGGTGTATATCAGGATCTAGAATATAGTTAGAAATGATATTGGCTTAGGAAAATGGTGGCCTGCCAATTTTTTAACCTTAATTCTGTAATCTAGTCCATAAGGAAGACCTGCAAAGGACTCTCTGTTGAGTGCTTGGCCCCTGACAACAGAGAAAGAGTGTTCCAAGTGGGAACGGAAGTCCCGGCCCCAGGGGCAGCTGTACCAATGAGTGGGCCCTGCAGGGTGTTTCTTCCCCACTCAGGGTCCACCCCACACATACACACTGCAGAGGAGCTGCTACTCAGAAAGGCCAGCAAAGGCACAGGCGGCATTGAAGCAAGCCCACAGTGCCTGAAAACCTGAAGACCAGCTATCTGACCAAGTCCCAAAGATGCCAATTCAATGGCGTTAGAAAGAGTTTGGAAAATATTATGTCCATAAAATCAAACAACAAAAAGAAGACCCGAAGAATGGGGAAGGGGGGAAATTATCAGTGGAAATTAAAAGCGTGTCTCGTCAGGTCCAGAAAAACTAGGGACACCTGGTTAACTGTGGTGCCTATTAGCATACCAAAGTGCATGCTGGCCTCCGGGCTCTCTTACCATCACAAATTTCTGTTACAGAGGCCATGTTGCCAGGCTGCCATCCTGAATCTTCTCACCCTGCCCCCTCCCTGCCCTACACTTCTCCAGCTCATAGACTTCCTTTCCCCCAGCTTCTCATTCCTATATAATCCTGCCATTTGGCCATGTGCTCCCTTGGCCCCCCTCTCTCCTGGTCTCTCTCATCTTCCTCTGTTTCTCTTCCTCTCTCACTCTTCCCCCACCCCACTCCCTACCCCATGGCCATTTCTCTCCCTGCTCTGGACTCTTTCACAAGCCCCTTGGCTGTTCTCTCCCTCAGATCTACAATAAAAACCTCCCCCTCAACCATAGCTTGTGAGGTCATGTCCTCACTTTATAGGTCTGTGGCTGAAACCCCCACTTTCTACATCGGGTGCAGGGGCATCTGGAAGAGTCCAGAGCAGAGAGAGAACGTGGGAGACTGAACCTGCCTGAGGAAAACACTGAGTTGTTAGCTAGGTTGAAAATAAAAGATAGACATAAAAGTCATGTTCATTGTTTGGGAAATTACACCTGAGTGTGGACCCGTAAGACAAAGACATGGAAGACGTAGATTAACAATGGAGCGACAACTTGATAAACGAATTTGAAGTTGAAAATACCTTCAGGTGAAGATGTATTTAGTACGTCTCACCTACTATACGAGTCAACTGCCTGTTGTTACTGTGACAGAACACTGGAGGTAATGAGGTTAAAGGGGAAAGCGGGTATTTGGGCTCAGAGATCAGGGCCTTCATTGCATGGCCTTCTTATTCTGGACCTGTGGGAGTGCCGTTTACACACGGCACATGGCAGAGGAGACTTGTTTATCTCTGGTGTGCGGAAAGCAAACAGAAACACGGGAGGGCGGATCCTTCAAAAGCCAGCTTCCGGTGACCTGAAGGTTCCCGTGCTAATAGTGTTACAGACTGACAGCCAAGCCTTCAACACATGGGCCCTAGAGGGACATTCAAGACCACAGTGCCCAAGCACAACAGTTTATTATGCACACAGCAAACTGGAGAATTGGCTGTTTTCACACTCATCCTCCCTGGCCGACTGGGACCTGGAGCTCACTGCTGCCTCCTAGTGTCACAAAGAAGTGGTACACAGCTCAAGAAAAGATCAAATTTCAAAGTATACTTTCTCCTGAGGGCAGGTGGGTATTGTATCATTTCAGGTCAGAAACATTGTAACTTCATAAACAAGGAGCTATCTGGAAAGGGAGAAGTTGAGCAATCTGGACCAAGGGGCCTGCGATGCAGGCTTTGGATAAACATAGGGGAGGAGATAAGACGGCTTTAGATAATGGCAGAAAAAAATGTGTTTCTGTCCTGAGGAAAGCTACATGTCTTTTGATTGAACTGGTCCTCTGTATGCTGAATACCAGGGATTTTAAAAGCTACCCACATCTAATTCCATCCTGATTGTTTTAGTTTGGTTTCTGTTGCTGTGATAAAGCACTGATGTGGGGAGGAAAGATTTGATTTTAGCAGGTTAAAGTCCATCATGGAGGGAAACCGAGGCAGGAGCTTAAGTTGAAAACATGGAGGAATCCTGGTTACTGGCTTGCTCGGTTACCTTACTAATACAACCCAGGCTCAGTTGCCTAGGGGTTACACCACCCACAGTGGGCTGCCCCCCTCCCCACAGAGGTTAACAATTAAGAAAATCCCTCACAGATTTGCCCATAGGACAATCTGATGGGGGCGGTTGGGGGGGGGACAATCGCTTACACGAGGTCCCTACTGCCTGGTGTGTCAAGGTGACAACTGAAGCTAACTCAGGCACTGGTGAAATTTCAGATCAGTGTAAGAAGAAAAACCTTTAAATCAATCAGAAAATAACGTTAGCTACAAAGACACGAGAAACAAACTAACCAGTAGAGGGCTAACCAGTAGAGGGCTGGGGTGGAGAGAGAAATGTCTTCAACACCCAGAAGGAAAACGCATCTGAATCTGGAATTCGGGCAAGGATGAGTGAAAGCAAAACAAAGTTGTTTTCCAGCATGAAAAAACAGCTCAGAAGCCCTGTTATGAATGAAGGCACACCGCAGGAGAACCGTAACTCCGTAACTCCGGGCGGTACTTCAGCACAATGCAACCTGAATTGATGAAGGGGGAAGCTGAGTTCGGAGGATGAGGCTGTTCATAAAGGAAGAAAGGGCGGGAACCTTGCTTTCAAAATCCTGGTAATGTAGGGTCATGTAGTCAAATGCACCACTTGGGTTTCTCAGGCATGCCATCTACACAACGGGAAGGTGGTACATGGCAACGATTGGTCCTGTGTGAAAGCAATCTATAGGTAAATTGGGACAGATTTAGTAGTTTTGTAGAGCAGGATGAAACGGGTCTCTACATGGTAACCATGTTTCTTTAACTGACGGAACTGAGAATGTGGGTAGAAGAAAGCCCACCACTATCTCATCATCGCCACCCATGCACGGTTGACTTAAGTTTAGAGTGGCCGCTCCGAGGAACGGGAAGCAGAAACCGCTGAGTAGCTCCGGTCTGGAAGTGAGCCTGGGCAGGTGTGACGGGCAGAGAGACCCACCGTGCACAGTTTCTGTTTGTCTGTTTCTTTCTAAGCATCTACTTTCTCCTGTGCCCCATGTGTCTTCTCTTGACTTTATCTGACGCACTTACTCTGTCTTGTATTAATAAAGGATTCATTTCATCCCTCTGACTTGAAATGCACGTCCTCTTTGAAATTCTGGGACTTGCTGTTTTTCCTTAATCCTGAACCAGTTCTTTGTCAGGTTTCTCTTTACAGTCTGTCTCTCCGCTCTTGCGATTCTGCCACGTGTTCGGATCTCTTAACTTCTCCTTCACATTTTTGTTTCTTTATCTCTGTGTTATAATTCGAGTGATTTCTTCAGCTCTATCTCCCACTTTCCTGTTTCAATGACTGCATTTTTTTTTTAATTTTAGGATTTGCTTTTGCATAAAATAAACTTCCCTTGTTTTACGACATAATTAAATAGATGCTATTTTCTCATTTGGACTTTTTTATTATTATGTCACTTTAAAGGCCTATGTTAGAGTTGGAGAGATGGCTCAGAGGTTAAGAGCACTGGCTGCTCTCCCAGAGGTCCTGAGTTCAATTCCCAGCAACCACATGGTGTTGCTTACATCCATCTGTAATGAGATCTGGTGCCCTCTTCTGGCCTGCAAGCATACATGCAGGCAGAACACTACATAATAAATAAATAAATCTTTAAAAAAAAAAAGAGCCTATTTTATATTGCTCTGTGACTTGGGAATCTCGTCCTTTCTTGTGCCTTACCGACATTCATATTAGTGCGTTTCCACATGTGTTTTGAACTTCATAATTTGGGGGTCTTAAGCTCAAGTGTGTGAGCTGCCTTCCACAGATATGCTTCTGGGATTGGTGGGGGCATTCTCCTGGGTAGAATTTGTGGCTTTTTGAGTTCTGGAGCAATTTCTATGGTTGTATGTCTGCTCAGTATGTGCTTAGCAGGTGGGCAAGTCTCGTATTAGAGTATTGGAGTACAGTCGTATTTCTGTTAGTATAAGGGCTCAACAGCAACTGGATGCCTCTAACTGTGAGCTTTTCAGAAAATTTCCATCAATAACATAGGATGATTTGTGGTATTTTTAGAAAAGGCACATCCAGCCAGTCCCTCCTCATCACTTCACAGTTGAGGAGAACAAAGTCCAAACAAGTTGTGCTTGGACCCAATGACTTAAAGACAGAGCACAGTATAAAAGAGGCATCTCTTTGTAATTAATATACATTTGAATTGGATATAAATGATGTCTAACACCGATTCCAAGGTAAACCTGTGTTCATTTTGTTAGTAGTTTCCACTGTGGCCTGCATAGTTCCAGGTGCCTAGAACGTGGCTTTCTAGGCTCAGTCCTGCCCAGGGCTACATCTTATCAAGCGCTTTGGTGGCTTGAACTCCTTCATGCTCAGTTAAATGAAGGCATCAATGTTCTTTCTAGTTACAGCCCATGAGTTACTTGGCAGATTTTCCTTTGTCAATAATTTACTTTTCCCCCTCCCCTCTGTTTTAAAAAAAAGCATGCAGTCTGCTTACAAAGACCTAAATCTTCCTGATGACTGTCTGCCACATTGTGGGATTTTTTTTCTTTTAATTTATTCCCATGGTGAGTTCCAAAATACCCACCATGTTCTTTTCTTTTCCTTCCTTCCCTTCCTCCCTCCCTCCCTCCCTTCTTTCTTTCATTCTTTGTTTCTTTACTTCCTTTCCTTTTTGAGGGAAACTGTCAGGGCATATTTTTCATGAGGTTTCTAAGAACTTCATTCCTTTCTGTGTTTTACGGAAGCGCCCACAAAGGGGATTCAGATTCATCGATCCAATTCAAAGCAAATTATAATGGTGTGTTTTGTGCTCTGTTTCCAGAACAGGGTGTTCTGAACATCAACTCGAAGTGGAAGAGCCTTAAGCTGAAGGTGCTGTGTATTATTTACACTGAAGAAGCTCTTGTGTGGACAGGAAAGCGCTGACAGGTCACATGGACCCCATGGAGCTGAGCAACGTCAACATCGAGCCTGACGACGGGGAGAGCAGCAGTGGAGAAAGTATTCAAGACAGCTACAGCAGGATGGGAAGCTCTGAAAAGGCAGCCATGAGCAGGTAGGGATGAAACACGGCCCGGCTCTGTGGACAGACGAGACGGGCCACGGGCTTGGAGAGCCAGGGTGTTGGCGGAATGGTTGGATTGATCATGGATAAATGTGAGAGAACAATGTTGATGTTAACACATCAACTCTCTGGTCCTTCGTGTGACTGATTGGAAAATGAAGTTGCAATGTCCTTGTCTCCGTTGCTAATGTAACCCATATTTCACCGACATTAGCCTGTTGTTCTATTTCTCTTTTGGGGGGACCCTCCCACAGATTCTTCTTCCTTTGATTATACTTTCAATGTTGCGTGTCTCCAGAGGGTTTTGTTGTTGTTGTTTGGTTGGCTTTGGGCTTTGTTTTTTTGTTTTTGTTTTTCCTCCAAAAGCATATCCTGAGTAATATCATTCACAAACTATCATGGGGTCACACATTAAATATATGGCATATTCTCAGTCTGTTAAACCTTCCATCTGAGTTTCAGGTCCTTCTGTTCATCTATCAACTGCACTAACCTGTGCAGCTCACCCGCCTCATTTCTAATAAGGACGTCGTCAGCTCCTTCCCACTGTCGGGGAAGGGCAGTCAGGAGGGAACAATGCTCTTCCTATGGATGGTCTGGTGCAGTGAATTTCAGGATTGTTGGACTAGGAAGGGGTAAATCGAGGCAGATTCTACTAAACTCAGTGGCTCCTGAATGTGGTAGAACACAGGGCCCTGGCGTCTGCAGAGTGGTTGCTCGGCTTAGGGAGAGATTAATCTTCATTTGCGCTCCCATCAAAGTGCGGACTAGTGAACTAACACCTGCTTTTCCAGGGTATAAGTAACTGTGTCGGGATATAGGGCGATATTCCGCAATTCTGTGTTCTTTTTATCTACATTGTTGCTCTTAGTATGCTAGCCCAAATCTGAGGCGCTTTTAATTCTGAAGGGAACACGCACAGGTGTGAGTGCTGTGGGGGGCGGATGAGCTGAAGGGGATCCAGTCCCAAGAACAGCCCTAGAGTCCACAGTGGATGCTGCTGCTCAGCTTCACGTTGTCTTAGCTACTCACAGTGACATACTTTCTAACTGTGAGCTCATGCATAAATAAGATGTCATTTTAATGGATGGCTTTTGTTTGTGTTTGGTTTAGAATGAATCTATAGTTGTTCTTTTTTTTTAATTCAACATACTAGCCTTTGCTTGAGGTCATTCTCCTTATGTTTTCAATAGATGTTGCGTCTGATGTTAAAATATTTAACATGCTGAGGGCATTTCTCACATATTTTGTACAATCTCAGTCTGTTCTATGTCTGCATCTCATCTCATGCCAAAACAAGAGCATTGCAAATGCCTCAGAAATAAGTCATATACTTACTTTCAAATTCTAGGCTTAAAAACCACTCATGGGATGGAGATTTTAATTTGCTGAGGAAAATAAAATTAGCATGTTGGACACACTTCAGTTTAGATTGTACTGGAAGAAACACTTGTTTTTTGTTTTTGTTTTGGTTTGGTTTGGTTTTTGGTTTTTTTGAGACAGGGTTTCTCTTTGTAGCTTTGGGGCCTTTCCTGAAACTCACTCTGTAGCCCAGGCTGGCCTCGAACTCACAGAGATCCGCCTGGCTCTGCCTCCCGAGTGCTGGGATTAAAGGCATGCGCCACCACCGCCCGGCGAAACACTCGTTTTTATTTTTATTGTCCTTTGCCCTATTTTGCCCTGTCATCTCAGGTTCCAACTGTGAGCATCATGTACCAGCTCCCTACATAGCTAGTGCATTAAACACAGACTGTCAAACCACGGGAAGGTAGTCAGAGGACATGAACACAGAAGAAAGCCGCAGCCAAGGGCACCGTGCTTCATGTGAGAAACATGGGCCAAAGCGTGTACACTCAGGACTATTACTCTGTGATTCCTGGAAACATACGGAAAGCTTTGTGAGTGTGCTGTTGTATTGGAGATGTACTTGTATAGACACCGTGTGTGTGTGTGTGTGTGTGTGTGTGTGTCTGTTGTGTTGGAGATGTACCTTGTATTGACACCGTGTGTGTGTGTGTGTGTGTGTGTGTGTGT
>CABHPH010162870.1:0-38407 GCA_902168325.1 Peromyscus nudipes | reverse complement strand
GAAGGGAGAGAGAGAAATGAAGAATGGTGTTGGAGTGGTCTCTGGGGATGGAGTGGGAAAGACATCAACGGAGACAGAAGGGGACAGTCAGGGAGGGAAGCTGGAACAAAGTAGAGCAGATGGAGTGAGATGGAGAGAGAGATGAGCTGGGGACACAGACAGAGACAGCCGGGAGACAGAGACAAGCAGAAGCCAGCAGAAAGACCCCCAGGGTGGGAGTGGAGCCAGCCCAGCCCTTGCCCTGGTCCCCACCACTCACCACAGCCTGCCTGAGTCCTCCAGTCCTTGATTTCGATGCCAGCAGCCTGGCAGGCAGCAGCATAGGCAGCCAGTGCCTGGCAAAGTATGTCTTTGGTGCCGCCACCCAGACAGACATCCAGCACACAGCCCTTGAAGAAACTTTCAGGAGGCACATGGGCATGGCAGCTGGCGAAGGGGCCCCCTGCGCCGGGAGCCAGAGGTCCACAGTAGCCAGGACCCTCATACTCCTCTACTCGGTCCTCTGGGCACACTGGACAGGAACCCTGACATTCATTCCAGCACAGAGGGTCCCACCCTGGAACCTGCCAGCTGCCACCCCAGGTGGGTATTGAGGGTGCCACTGTGCCGTTAGGGAAGACTTGGTCATTCTGGGGGTTTTTGTCCATGTTTCCACAGAGCCCACACACTGCACCATGGTAGCTACTGGGCAGTGTGACCTCTACCCTCCAATCCCAGTCATAGGTGACCTGAAGCCCGAAGTCAGTCACCAGCACAGCCTTGGAGCCTCCATGAACCACTGAAATCTGCCCACCAGCCAGGTAGACAGGCAAGGCCTTCAGAACTCCATTCACCTGGGGAGAGAGGGAGGTCAATGGGGTCAGCTTCCTTTCCCACGGTCCTTCTCCTCTCTGAATTTCTGTTCTAGATGTCTCCCTCCAGCAGAAGACACCCTAGGCTCAAATCTAGGTCTATACCAGCCGTTTTCAACATATGGGTCGTGACCCCTTTGGGGGGGTCAAATGACCCTTTCACAGGGGTCACCTAAGACCATCGGAAAACACAGATATTTACATTATGATTTATAATAGTAGCAAAATTACAGTTATGAAGTAGCAAAGAAAATAATTTTATGGTTGGGGTCACCACAATATGCAGAACTATATTAAAGGGTCACAGCATTAGGAAGTTTCAGAACCACTAGTCTAAATGAAGGCAGACATCGTGGGTCTACTTTGAGCTGTTAGCAGAGGGCTATGCTTAATTTCCTGTGATTTCACCCCACATGGTTCATGTCTGTATGAAAACTGACACTTTTCAGCTCCTAATACTGCTAATAATATCAGGGTTCACTGGCCTCATCCCCCAGGGTGTTCCTGGGACCATCGTGTTTAACATACCCGGACTTTGCCGATCTCATTCTTGTGGATGGAAATGTTGACATTGAGGGCGGTCACAGTGACCAGTCTCACATAGGACACAGAAGGGTTGCCCCGGTTCTCATTCTTGGTTGTGACAGTAAAGGGAGTCAGGCCCTCAGCACTGACCCCAGGACAGTCAGTTCCTGCCAGCAGGTAGCTGCAGGTTCCCTGGAAGTCAAAGTTCCAACCATCGAAGGAGTGGTAGTGAGGGTCACCCCACAGCCAACATGTAGAATTGTAGTTGGGCACACACACGCCCTGACCACCTTGATCCTTGCAGGTCTCCTGTGGCCGGCAAGTGATACCATGGCATGGGTCTGTGGGGAGAGGAGAGAGTACACTGACGGGCTGAAAGGAGAGAGTACATTGAGGGGCTGCCCACCGCAAGCATGACTGCTCCCAGCATCCGTCTAAGTCTGTGCTAGGGATATTAGCTCTGATTGTTGCTGTAGGTGTGATCAGATCTCAGGGTCCTGACATCTAAGCCCTAGGCCCTGAAGTTGCTGTGTGTAAGACCAGGCCCTGAGAAGCCAGCTCTAGGCTAGAGATCCAGGGGTCCAGGAATTTCATATCTTATGCCTGTGGTCCCCACATCTAAGTCTCTCAGCTTGGCTATCCCACAGTGCAAAGCTCCGTTCCTGAGTGTCACATCCAGTCCCAGGAGTCTCATTTCTGCGGGCTTGTCTTTTTTTTTTCAAGACCCCACTTATGTCACTCTCTCTGTGGCCCCAGCTTTGTGTCCAGGCATCCAGCCTTCAAACTTGCTCCTGTTTCCTGTTTGAAATCAGCCTGCAAGCTTTGTCAGCAGAGGGCGCTAGGGAGTCTTGCGGGAGGGGCCCCTGTCCTGACAAGCTGCTCTGCTCTTCCAGTGGCTGCTGCTGCTGGGCCTGTGGCAGGTGGACATGGGATCTCTAGCTAGTCACCAGACACACGGGATCTCTAGCTAGTCACCAGACACACGGGATCTCTAGCTAGTCACCAGACACACGGGATCTCTAGCTAGTCACCAGACACACTAGGTGGCTGCTTCCAGCTGAGTTTTGCCAGCACTTCGGGAGATGGGGGTCTACTCTGCATCTCCAGCCTTGCACGATCCTCTGCCACCCAGTCTGAGGCAGGCTGAGGGTGGAAGCCTTCTAAATCCCGCAGCGTTTGGGATTAGTGGGGTTCCAGGGAAGTTTGTGTTCCCCTCACCTGAAAGCAGTCAGTGCCCGACTTGAGAGGGAAGGTGGTGGACTGCTCCCACACTCTAAATGCTATCGTTTCTGAGGAATGACCAGGGCGGCAGAAGAGCAGCGGCCTCTGAGGTGAGCGGTGGCAGAAACATGCTCAAGTCTCAGTAGTGAACAAACAACAAAACTCTCTCTGTCTGCCTCTGGGTCTCTCTTTCTCTCTCCAGCAGCCATTTGGGTGCTGGAAGCTGAACCCAGAGTCTCCGAGAGACCAGCCAGTGCTCTTAACCACCGAGCCACCTCTCTAGCCCTAACCCTTAGTTTTTAATCCTCTTTTCTTTTTCTCTACTTGTGCCATGTTTGTGATGGCACGGTTCAAAATGGCCATATCATGGGGTCGCTGAAGATGCCCATCAACCAAGCGGATCAGAAATGTGGTACATATACCCAAAGGAGCTATACTCAGTCATAAAGAATGTGATTGTGTCACTTGCAGGAAAATGGAGAGAACTGGAGGTCAATGACGTCATGATTGTAAATCTTCTCTCACATGTAGAAGTTAAGAAAGAAAAAGGATGTGAAACTTGAAAGTGGGGCTGGGGGCCGATAGAGACCGGAAGGGGAAGGAGAAGGAAGAGGAGTAGCAGAGCAATGAAAGGGCGTCTGGAGTGAAATCACAAACCCTCTTCTTTTCTGTAATTGACACGTTAGTAAAATGCAGATATAAAGAAAGCAGTGCTGCGGGGCGGTGGTGGCGCACGCCTTTAATCCCAGCACTCGGGAGGCAGAGCCAGGCGGATCTCTGTAAGTTCGAGGCCAGCCTGGTCTACCAGGACAATCAGGGTTACACAGAGAAACATGTCTCAAAACAAACAAACAAACAAACAAACAAACAAACAAAAGCCAACCAATCAACCAGCAAACAACAGAAGAAAAGAAAGGAAAAAGCAGTGCTTCTGTGTGCTGGGGGGAGGGGTGCGGGGGACCTAGAGCTCTGTGTATGCCAGGCAAATCCTCTCCCCTGGATCTCACCCGAACACACAAATCATTCAGTGCCTAAAGCTTTCCCCATCCGGATAAAGAGGTGGCAACCCTCTCCTGACAGGACTCTCCACTGTCCTGTTCATCATTCTGGGAGTCTCAGCCCAGCCTTCCAGTTACCAGTTCCTACTTTTCACTCCTCCGGGATTCTCTGCCCCTCATTTTAGGAAATCAACCTGAGGGAGGCCCTATGTCCCAGCTTTAAACTAGGAATTCTCCAAGACAGAACCCTTAGAAATTCTGATGCCCCACTTGAAAGGCTCTGCCTTGGCCCAGTACCCCTGTGTTCTAGGAGACCGCTGAGCTCTGCTTTCCTAGCAAATACACAAAAGAGTTCTGTGTCCTTGGTCATCAGGGAAATAGAAATTAAAATGACGAATTTCTCCTAACTGCCCTTTAACGGTGGTGTCCAAAGCCCCAACCTAATCCAATGAGCCAGTGGGCAAGAAGCCATGGGCCACCTGGTGCTTGTTGTTGCAAATACAGTCGTGCTGCCGCTCTGCCCCTTCATACACATAGTCTCTGGTCGCTTTATATCATAAGGACTGACATTACAAGTTGTGCTTAAAGCTCTGTGGCCTGCGAGCTTAAGTGTTTACCATAGGGCCCTTGAGAAAAAGTTCACCAGCCCTGCAGTCCTCCAAGGCCTTTGACATCCACCATCGAAATCTTGCCCTGAGGTTCCCACAGCCTCAAATGCCTTAAGGTTCCCTGACACCCAGACTGGATGACCCCTTCCCTCGGCTCCTGAAATCCCAGCCCAAGGTCTGATACCTCAATCCACAGCCCTCAGCACCTCTCACCATGAAATTATGTCACCTTTAGCTCCTAGGACACTGTGTCCCCCCACACCAGCCCAGCCCCACTTGCCCAGCACCTTTGGTGATGCAGGTCAGGATGCCTCCTGAGGGCTCGCACACCTGTCCTGGCTTGCAGCTGTGATCCTGGCACACCATGCCTTCTCCAGAGTGGCACACACACTGCTGCTGGCAATTTTCAATGAGAACTGACTCCTCTGGCTGTGGGGACAGAGAGCACGCTGTCAGTAACCAGAGGGGTGCCGACTCTGGCGTCCCCAGTGTTCCAGGCACAGAGAGGGTTGGGGGACAGCTCTAAGCAGTGTGGTCCATTGTCAGTGGAACAGATGCCCAGTGTGGCTTTGAGGTGACATTTCTTCATTAATTTTCATTCATTTATTCACCCATTCTTTCCAAAATATGCACTGAATTGCCGCTGCTTAGGAGAAGCAGAGTTAAGTAAGTAGTCAGTCAGAGCAAAAGTTACGGAGCGCATCGCCCAGTTGAGCCTGTTCCACCGTTTCCAAGCTGCGTGATGGGACAACACTGCTTAACTTCCTTATCCCTCAGCTTCCTCATCTGTGAGGGACAGCTAGGAACAGGACCAATCTGAGGAAGTAGAACTGAGTTAATAGTATGTGTAAAGTAGAGATGCAGCCACAGAAGGACCTCTCCAGTAATGCAGACTGGTTTGGAAAAGTGAGTAAAGATGAAGCTAGGCTTGTGGGGAAAGCTGATTGTTTCTGAAGCTAAGTGATGAAAAGGAGTATAGTGATTCCTTCCAGTATTCTCTCAGCAAATGCACATTTGAGAATTCCCACAATACGAATGTGTGTGTGTGTGTGTGTGTGTGTGTGTGTGTGTGTATGTGTGGTGTGATGTATAGACATAATAAAATAAGTTCATGATAAGCGCCATGCACACATCTGCTCCCAGGACTATTACGATTCACAGAGGGAGCACTGTCCTCAGAGACTCCTCACTCCTGCAAGGGAGACAGACTTGAGCAAACACACGCTCAAGCCAAAGGGTTCCCTGTGGGAGAGAATGGGGAAGCAGAGGGACTGAGCACCTGGTGTAACAAACAATCTCATCCTCATGGCCTGGAAGAACACTCCTGCTCAGATCTGGGATTCAAAGGTGAGTGTTGATCTGGGGAGGCAGTGAAGGATTTAAAACTTCGGGACCCACGATCATGTTTTAAAAGATCTTTCCACAGTTGTGGGGAGGGTACAGCAAAGGAAGCGAAAGTGGGGACTTGGAAAGGACAAATGGGCCCACAGCAGGGTTGCGGGTGGACAGAAGTGAACACAGAGATAGATGTTCAAGAGACTGAATGGGGGAAAGGCTATAGTGCTAATGAGCCGTGGGGAGGGGGTGCCCAGAAGAGGCCCTGGGTTCTTACCTCATAGTAGACCCCATTGTGGTAGCAGCCACATTCCTGGATGGGCACACAGGCTTTGCCGTTGTACAGAAAGCCGGAGTCACACTCACAGCCCTCGGCACACACTTCTGGGCACTGCTGTGGGGTACTGAGAGCCCAGCAGCCCAGGGAGCAGGTGTCTGCACAGACCTCATAGTGGCTGTGAGGGGGGCACTCCATTGCTGTGGGAAGAAAATGCTGATCAGAGTGCAGGGTGGGGGTGGGGAGTCTACTTCTCCACGCCAACCTCCCCGCTCCCTACCCCTCAATGTCCTGTAACTCACGACAGAAAGTTTCAGTCCTCCACGGCTCCACTTTCCCCCCAGCTGCCTGGCAGGCGCTCACGTAGGCATGGATGTTGTTGCAGAGAATGCTCAGGTTCCCGCCACCCAGGCAGAGATCAAAAACACAGTCTTCCAAGGGACCCTGGGGGTCTAGCAGCTTGTGGCAGGCAGCCAGTGGCCCTGTGGGACTGGTGAGCAGCCCGCAGAACTGCACCCCATGATACTTGTCCTCCAGCTCAGGGCTGCATTCAGCACCACAGCTGTCTCCTGTGCAGGGAGGCGCTGGCGCACAGGGGGAGTCGGGCACAGCTTCCTCCCAGGAGTTACCAAAGTCACTCGGGTTGGCTGCCTGCGAGCCATCTGGCTTCTGGAAATCATCCTTGGAGTCCCCATTGTAGTCTCCACACAGGCCACACATCTGCTGGTAGTAGTTGCCTGGGATGGTGACCCGCACATAGTACACGAGGTCATAGACCACACGCAGGCCAAAATCAGTTTGAATCACAACATCAGACCCCTGTTGGGAGACACGGATCTTGCCCCCATCCAGCACCACAGGCATCTTCATGTCCACGCCGTTCACCTGGAAGGCAGGGAATGCCAAGCTTCAGAGGCAGTCAGTCCCTAAATGTTCCTACCTGACACAGAAGTCCGTGTGACCTCACTTCTCTAGGCCTCAGTTTCCATTTTTGTAAAATATGTATAATAATAGTGTCTTATAGTGAGTGGAAAGGTGGTTTCCAAAAGGCAAGTCTACCCCGAAGCTGGAGAGATGGGTCAGCAGTTAAGAGCATCCACTGCTCTGTCAGAGGAGGGTTCAGACCCCAGCACCCACATCCGGCAGCTCCCAACTCCTGTAACTCCAATGCCAGCAGACCTGATGTCCCTTCTGTCCTCTGTGGTCACTTACATGCACATGCGCACACACAGAGAAATAAATAAAAAAGATAAGTCTACCAAGAAGCTCAGAAAGCAACCATATTTGGAGAAAGATCAACAGATGTAATTAGAGTTATTGTCTTGAAGTGAGATAATCATAGGTCAGGCTGGACTCCAAGTCCAATGACAAGTGTCCTATGAGGAGAGGAGAGGGGAGGAGGGGAGGGGAGGGAAGGAGAGAGGAGGGGAGGGGAAGGGAGGGAAGGGGAAGAGATGAGAGGAGGGGAGAGGAGGAGAGGGGATGAGGGGAGGGAGGAGGGGAGGGCAGGGGAGGGAGGGGAGGGGAGGAGGAGAGGAGGAGAGAGGAAAGAGTCAGTGGGACAGAAGAAGAGTTATAGCCATATTGGAAAAGGTCCCCAGTTCCTGGCCTCCTCTCTCTGGACTTTGCACAATACCTCCTCTAATTGGGACCCCCATTTTGCCATTTTCTCCAGGAGCTCTGCATACTCTCTCCACAAGGGAGCCTCCATCCATGCCCTGCCTCTGCTCTCACCTTGACCTTCCACTGATTCTGCTCCAGTCGCAGGGTGTGGTTGGCCACCAGGACTGTGATGGCTTTGGTCACACTGACTTGCCCATTGCCCCAGGCCTCATTCTCCTGCAGGACAGTGAACTCGTGTAGGCCGGGCCGGGTTCCACAAGTCTGCGCTAGCACATACACACAGGTGCCCATGAAGTCAAAGCGGCGGCCGTCAAAGGTGATGTAATGAGGATCTCCTGATGCCTGGCAGGTGGTAGTGCCCACAGCCACACAGCCCAGGACTCCATTGGATGGTTGGCAAGCCTCATGTGGGCCACAGGATGAGGGCTCACAGGAAACCAGGCCACCTTCCTGGCAGTGGCACAGAGAATCGCATCCAGGTCCAGGGTAGAAGGTTTCTCCTGGTGGGTGGTAGGTGCCCTGGTGTACACAGCCGCAGGAGGCCAGAGGCACACAAGACTCACCACTGAGGGCAAAGCCCTCATCACAAACACAGCTCTCTCGGCATTCTGTGCCACAGCCTTGGGACACTGGCAGGTCTCCACAGGACAGCGGGCATCCGTAGGAACATTGCTCATAGTGGCTATTAGGTGGGCAGGTCAGTGCTGCAGAGAGAGGGCCATCATGATCACTAACTCTTTCAAAGGGACACAGTGGATGCCCCCCATATACATGTTTATACACACAAGCAAGTGACCCAGATGCAAGATGTCTGTACGTTCAGTGGGTCCAGAAGAACAATTCCTATCACATTTTATTAGATCCTGTCAATTAATATTTGATTCTAATAGTACTGAAATTTGTGATTATCTCTAATGGCTGTCCAAGTTGGGTATAAATTTCGTGTAATGCATGTTTTAAACATGCATGCACATGTACATGTGAGTAATCTCTGCAGTGTATCTGTGGATATTGTCTTTCCTTTTTACCCTTCTCCCTCCCTCCCGCCCTTCTCCTCCGGCTTCTTGCATTTTCTTTTAACTCAGAACCTCTGACATTCAAGCAAAGCAGTCCACCATTCTCCAGCAGTAGCTTTCATTTTATAGATGTACTCACACACAAACACAAACACATATACACACACCACACACACACACCACACACACACACAGATACACCACACACACACACACACACACCGCACACGCACCATACAGACATACACAGACACACCACACAGACACACACACACAGACACACTACACACACAGACACACACACACAGACACACTACACACACACACCACACACACACACATATACACACCACACACACACATATACACACCACACACATACCACACACACACACCATACAGACACATACAGATACACCACATACACACACACCATACAGACACATACAGATACACCACATACACACACACCACACACACACACACACACACACACACACACACACACACACACCCCACACACAAATACTGTAATAGTAGTTTTAAATGACAATACCATGTTGATCTTTGTGGAATGGATGATGGACATAAAGGGTCTACTGTCCTAGCATGCTTTGTGGTAGGGTCAACTTTTCCCACAATGAAAGGTTCTTAAAAGTCAAAGATTACCACTTGCTGGGAGTTTCAGCATTTGCAAGTATCCGCACTTGAGATGGAGCGGCTAGAGGTGCATATTCCACTCATAGAGTTCAAATCTCCCTCCCAGGGCAGGGAACCTGGCAGCATTTACACAGTTTGGCCTCATGCTGGAAGCTAGTCAAGCTGCATGTTAATGTACACCACTAAACATGTGCAGTATAGGGCATACTCAAGTCAAGTTTAAAACTCAGGACATGGCTACATGGCTTTCCAAATCTCTGCAAAAGACAAGCAAAACTACTTGCCAGCCCTTCCCGCACCCACATCTGAAGCAGAGACATGCATGGGTTAAGTGTGGAGTGGGACCACAGACAACTGCAGAGGGGTCCAGGCTCATTCTGAATGCAGCATACTGCTTCTCCCTGACTGACCACTGACGCTGGCAATGTGACTTGAGATCACCATACATGCTCAGTCCCCAGAGTCATTGCATGCTGTTGTGACTTCCTAGCTGTCTCGAGTGCAGGCATGTAGCTGCAAATTGGTACTCTTCCATGGTATAATCACAGTACCTTCCTCACCAGGCACCATAAGGATTAAACAATGCTACTCGTATGTTAATGAACAAACATCAGACCCAATCCTAGGTCGCCACTCTTGGTACTCACGGCAAAGAGTCTCACTCCTCCAGGGATGCACAGTGCCCCCAGCAGCCTGGCATGCAGCAGCATATGCAGCCAGGGCATCACACAGTGGCTTGGGCTGACCGGGCAGCAGGCAGAGGTCATAGACACAGTCACGTAGAGCACCCTCGGGGTTCAGCAACTTGTGACATTCCCTGAAGGGACCCTCAGGATCAGCAAGGATCCCACATTCCTTTTTGCTTTGTTGTTGCTGGGCCACAAGGGAGTCCAACTGGGGACAGTCACCAGGATCAGTTGCTGCACAGCCAGGTATTATCTCCTCCTGCCAGCTGTTTCCGAAGTCCAGTGCGCTGGTAGCTTGGCCTCCACCCCTCAGAGCCAGGTCATCAGATGGGTCCCCATTAAAGTTCCCACAGAGCCCACACACAGCTTTAGCATAGCTACTGGGCACCTTGGCGGTCACACGAGCATCCCAATTGTAGGTAACAGTCAAGCCAAAGTCTGCGCGCACGACAGCATCATTGCCCTGGCGGAACACCTGAACTTGCCCGCCTGCAGCCTGGACGGGCAGGTACTGAAGGATGCCATCCACCTGGGTAGAGACGCGGGAAGAACAACAGGTCAGTGTATTCGTGCTTTCACTCAGGTGGCTCCAACCACCCCACCCTCCTTGGTTCCATCTCAGGGCTTCACAACGGCCATTCCCTCTGCCTAGCACGTCACCCAGTGCTCCTTATCCTCTAAACTGAGATCCAAGTCTCTCCTGCTTTCAAAGTCGGCCTCACCTGTCTCCCTGGTACCTATTTGAGCATGTCCCCACAGGTGCAAGTGTTTGAACACCATCCAGAGCCGATGGTGCTGCTCTGGGAGGCTTTGGAACCTTTAAGAAGTGAGCCAAGCTTAGAGAAGGACAAAGCTGGGAGGAACGTTTTACAGGATATAGCCCACTGACCTCTCTCTGCTTTCTGGCCCACTGAGATGTGAGCGGACCTCTCCTCACAGCCAGTTAGTGCAGAGCCAGTGGCCATGTCTTCCTACCACACTGTACCATATCCTCTCAAACCACGGGCCAAAATGAATCCCCCCTTGTGTTGCTTCTTGTCAGGCATTGGGCCATGGAAAGAAGAGTGACTAACCCACCAGGTAGCTTTCCTGTTGAGTCTAGCCCCAAGGGCTTCGCACTCGGCCTAACACGATCCACCAACCCTGCTGCTTTTGCTTTATCCTTCTGGGCTTGCCTGCAGGTCAGACCTCTCACACGGAATGCCCTGCTAGACCTCGGCCCTGCCAGCGCCTTACCCATCATTACTCAGCCTCTATTGTCTCTGACTTTCCAGCCCTTACCTCTTCTGAGTTTTTTTCTGGAGCAGCACTCACCACTTTCCAGCCTGCTCTCTGCATGCCAGCTTTTCACTGCCAAACCTCTCATGGCGGCCTCAAATGATCTAGATGACCTGAGTCCCAATGTTCCCTAGTCAGTCTCCCAGCACAGGCTGCCCCTGCACCTCCAACCATGCGTGGACTCGAACTCACAGAGCTCAGTTCAGACTTGATGCCCCTGTACTTGCTGTACCCCAGCTTGCAACATTTTCACTCGCTTCCACACCCCATTCTAACAGCGGCAGATGTCTCCTGTGCAGTCTGCTCCAAACTAAGCTCTCTACCCACTTGGCCCACTCATGCCGACCTTTCTGACCCACAATTCCTCCTGCTTCTGTGCGCCACCTCCCAGTGTGACTCACAGGAGTGCTTTCCTCGTCTCAGTGCTACTCTCTACCCAGCCTCAGGCTTCACATCTGCTCTTCCCTCTGCCTGGAAGATGCCACCGTTTACCAGTGGTGTCTTCACTGTTCTCCAGGCCGTACCTGAATTCAAAAGCTTGGTTATAGCTAGCCCCTACCCCATCTCTTTGCTCACTGTCTCTGATCTCTCCACTCACACTCCATTAGCATCCTTACTGCTGGTCACCTACTCCAGCTTTACTTCCCTCCCGGTCTGTTCCACGTCTTGCCTAATGAACTCCCGCAGGCTGGAGAGGGAGCTTAGTAGTTAGCAGCATGAACTGCTTTTACGGAGGACTCAAGGACTGACTTCAGTTCCCAGCATGCATGGTGGGTAGGACATTGCCTGTAACTCCAGCCCAGAGGGACCCCATACTTCTGGGTTCCTCTGCCACTTATGTTCACAACCCATGCCCCTCAGTTAAAAATAATAAAATCATTTTTAAAAGTATGAATTCCTGAGCAAAACAGCAGGGTTCCAAATTCTAGCTCGTGGGTATCTCCAACTCACTCAGGTCTTCTCAGTATCACACAACTGTGTCTCAGTAGGTGACTTAACCTTGTGCTGACATTTTTAATCTAAGAAATAAAGCTTGCCTGAAGATCAGAGGACAGAGCCAGCCATAGGATTAAACACAGAGGTCAGGCAGTGGTGGCACACAACTCAAATCCTAGCACTCAGGAGGCAGAGATCCATCTGGATCTCTGTGAGTTCAAGGCCACACTGGGCTACATGAGATTGATCTAGTCTAGGAAAGAAACAGAGCCAGGCAGTGGTGGCACACACCTTTAATCCCAGTATTTGGGAAGCACCCACGCCATTAATCCCAGCACTAGGAGGGTTGAGATAGGATGTGAAATGGCTGGGCGGAGACAGGCATGTAAGGCAGAGGAGAGAGGACCTGAGGCATTTCGGCTGAGGACTCAGGGTCATTCAGTCTGAGGATTCGTGGAGTCGGTGAGGTGAGACGCGGCTGTGCTTTATTCCTTTGTTTCCTCTGATCTTTCAGCATTTACCCCAATACCTAGCTCCGGGTTTTTATTATAAGACCATTTAGGATTCACACAACATAACCTCTCCGTGTTCCAGGTTTTTTTTTTTTCAGCCAAAGTTGAACTATTTCCTCTGCTTGCTGTGGAGAGGAGGTGAATGAGCACGTGCTGTTCCTTTAGCCCACGGAAGTTGGGGGAACATGATGTGTGTTAGCTATTAGGAGACAAGCCTTGGGCAAATGCCACCTCAGAGAGGCGAGAGAACAAATACCGATGAATAATTATTCCTTCTCCTTATCTGGAGCCCCCGTACCTTACTTATGGACAAGATTTCCTTCGCTCTAAGATTGCTTTGGGGACTAGGAGTGAAAGCGTGTGAGGGGTACACGGGACCTGGAGCACAGGGAGTTCTCTCTGTCTCCCATTTCCAATGTTTCTATTCCTCGATCCAGGGGATGGGCCAGACTCCAACAGAGCCCTAACTTCTTTATTGTGGGTGTCAGCCATTGTGTGGATGGACACCTGGCGCCCCGCTTCTCCAGTTCCCCTTTGGTGTCTACAGAGAAAGTGAGTGCTTCTCTACTCTCAGTAGGGCTGGGCCCTTCTGAAGGCCACCCTGACACTGTCAGTGCTGCTCCATCTTGCTCCCAGAGGTCGGGTGAGGCTCTGGGTTATCCGCCAACAAGCACACGCATAGATACCGGCATTCCATACGCCATCCGCTCTATGATCCACCATCTTCCAGAAAATGCACAAGTCTACAACTCTCAAGTTCCAGAAGACAGTCAGCAACCACCACCATCTACTGGGCACTTCATGGGCACCAAGGCATCTTTTAAAGACCAGGCAGACATGAGGTCATCAGAGCTCCACAACTCCCCAGCCAATGGCTGCTGCTGCTGCTCCAGGATGAAGCCTCTCTTTTCCCACCCTTTCTCGGAGGACAATGCAAAGGCTACAGAGAGTGAGAGCTGAGGAGAGATGGTGCTGCCTGGCTCCTGGGCCTCCCCTTTAATCACAAGATTTTTTAAAAAATAAGCCCCTCCCCCCCCAACTGCAGTCACTAACCTTCCAGGGGATTCACACCCTCCCCCAATTCCCTACCCTGGGGCGCTCACCAGCACTCTTCCGGGGTACTCCCTGCGCACAGCCACCTCGACACCACGGGCCACCACCCGCACAGCTCTGGTGTAGCTCACAGTCTGACTTCCTCGATGTTCATTCTCCACCAGCACCTTAAAGTCAGGCAGCGCGGCATCCTGGCCGCACGAGCCCACCAGCAGGTACGTGCAGGTCCCCATAAAGTCAAAGCGTCTTCCATCAAAGCTCACATAGTGCGGGTCTCCCGATGCCTGGCAGCTGGCAAAGTTGTCTGGGTAGCAGCCCAGGAGGCCGTTCAGCACACGGCAGCGCTCCCCAGAAGGGCATCCTGATGTGTCCCTGCAGATCACCTTCTGGGTGGCTGCATCACAGGTGCAGCGTTGCCGGCACAGGTCATCAGCAAACACTTCCTGACCAGGGGCCAAGGGGCGGCCCTGGTAGGTGCAGCCGCAGGAGGACACAGGCACACAGTCACCACCACTGGCCACAAAGCCTGGAAGGCACACGCAGCCCTCCACACAAGGGCGCTCAGAGCAGTTGGTCGGTGCAGCTTCCGAGTTGCAGGAGGCTGGACAGGCAGGGCTGCAGGGGTCATAGCAGCTGTTGGCTGGACAGGATAGGGCTGTGGAAAGACAGATGTTGGGTCAGGCAAGGGTGGGGGCTCCCCCAGACAAAGCCGCTTCCTCAGATCTCCACACCCCTCAGTTAATGGCACTCATACCTTCTTGATGCTCAGGTCCCAATGGCCTCCTCTGTCCCATCCCCGGACAACCAGGCAGTGGGCAAGTCCTGTGACTTTCATAGTCAAAGCCACCCAGAACCTGTCTCCACAGCCCATGAACCACAGCAGACTCCTGCCTGGTGTCCTGGTCCCCTGTCCCAAATCTGCTCCTCACAGCAGCCAGAGGAGCTGGGAATGCAGGATCAGAACACAAACCTCACCCCCAACCTCCATCTCAGGAGAAAGCAGAGTCCTCCCCAGGCCCAGGGGCTTCCCTCATCACCTCCCTGTCCCCATCCCTCTCACTTCCCTACCCATGCCTTTGACTTCTTGATCTCAACCCCCAATTTCTCCAGACTCTCTCCATCCCCATCCCTCCTACTCCCCTACCCATGCCTGTGCCTTCTCTATCTCAACCTCCAATCTCTCCAAACTCTTCCTGTCCAATGATGTGTCTGTCCCAACCTTAGGCTAACTTTGGCAAAGCTTGGATGTCTTGGCCAACCTGTGTCTCTGGCATTGTCCAGCATCAGGCTGAATCACAGTCATGATTCAGATATTGAGCAAATGCAAGGGGGTTCCCTGGCCCTCACCATGGGCTTTGCATCCTAGGTGCTACTTACGGCAGTTGGTTGGTGACCTCCAGTTCCCAACAGAGACACCCAGTTCTGCACAGGCCTGGGCGTAGGCGCTAAGGCTCCGGCACAGGCTGAGGCGTTCCCCTCCAGTCACACAAAGGTCAAACACACAGTCCTCCAGGAAAGGCTTGGGGTCCAGGAATTCGTGGCAGGCAGAAAAGGGGCCTGTGGACAGAGTTAGCATGCCACAGAGACGGTCTCCCTTATAGTGCTGGGTCTGGCCTGCAGTGCAGGAGGGACAAGTGGTGTGGCAGCCGTCATCACAGAGGTAGTCCCCATCATCCAGTTTCCAGCTATTTGCAAATTCCAAGGCATCTGGAGCCGGTTCCCTGTCAGGTGTGAGGAAGTCGTCGGCAGGGTCTCCATTATAGTTGCCACAGAGCCCCAACACCTGGTTTTGGAAGCGCTTGGGCAGGCTTAGTGTCAGCTGGTCATCCCAGTCATAGGTGACCACCAGCCCAAAGTCCAGCTCTATAACGCCTCGTCTTCCACTCTGGTACACACGCAGGCGACCCTCACTCAGGGAGGCAGGGAGACGGGAGCGCTGATTGTCGATCTGTGGAGAGGCGGCAGTGGTCAGACCCCTGTATTATCTCCCCTTCAGCCCTCATCTCCTCCACTCAAGTCCCCAGCTCTAGTCACACAGGACACCCTCCTTCCTTGCCCTTCCTTTGTCCTTCCCAGCAGAGCCCAGGGATGCTTGCTCTTGCACCTCTAGTGGCCTGAGGTGTTCTTCCCCGAGATGTGCAGGAAGACCCCCTCCCCAGCTAATGTCTGCCCAAGGTGTCACCAACTCAGTGAGGCCACCCCTGATCACCCTTCCTGTTGCCTCTCCTCTGCTTCCCAGTCCCCACAGCATCTCGCCTTCTCCCACAGCGTGCTAGGGTCCCACACCCTCCATCTGTCTGAGCCACTAAAGGCCACCTCATGGCTTTCTCTCCAGCACCTCCAGCAGTGCCCAGCAGGAGAGCAGGCTGGCTACAAGCATGAAGCCAGTGTGAGGAAGGAAGCTGGCAGGTCTGGTGGCAGCAAGGGGCAGCTGCAGGGAACCAGTGAAACCAGCAGGATTCATGGTCATGAGCTAGGGAGTGAGAGACGGGAGGCTGTGGGCAGAACTAGTCAAGATTTGTCCGCCAAGAGGACAGATCTGCCAGAGGGCTCCAGCCCATTAAACCATCATGGTGGCATATCAATCAGCATAGTAAGATCTCTGCCCAGGGGCAGCTATAGCACAAGCACTGGCACATTCCGAGTTGTGGGCAAAGTGGCACATGCTCCCGAATGCCTCCTCCCTCTCTAAGAAGCAGGTAGTTGGCTGTCTTTCTGCTCTGTGACACACCTTCACTTTAGAAGTGTCTCGGGTCTGTCCTCCACCTCGCCCCTGCCAACGGCTGTGAAACAAGCTCATGTTTTCTGCCCCTGTCCGTGCTGGAAGACCACAGGGGAAGAAGCAGCAGCGCAACACGAGCAAACAGTGCGAGCTGAGGAGTCAGGCTGGGAGACAGGAGGCTCTGTAGAGGGCTGGGGCTGGACTGGAAGCCTCGAGAAAAGGCTGTACTGAATTCTGCCAGCCAAGGAGTCTCCCAGAGAAGGGAGAGTTGAGTCAAGCCTGGAAGGACCAATAAGAGCCCCGGCTATTCTGCAGGAGATAGGAGGCCTGCAAGTGTGAGGCCAGCGGGTAACCCAGTGAGCCCTGTCTCAAAACGAAAGGATCAGCTAGCATTTGTGTGGGGGCATTCAATAATCACATTTCAAAAAATTCAATATTTTTTAAAAGGACCAAAAGAAGTAGTTTCTTGTGTGAAGGAGAAAAAAACCAACAGATGATGTCTATACACAAGTTATAAGTTTTATACTATGCCCTTTTATGAAGTTCTTTGTGAGTCTCTATACTCACTATGTAGACAAGGCTGGCCTCAAGCTCACAGAGGTACCTGTCTCTGCCTCCCAAGCACTGGGAGGCACAACTAACCTATGAGGGAATCAAGACAGTGATATGCAGGAGACACTGCCTGAAGACCATCTGGAAAGCTGCAGTAGGGAATCGTCCAAGGTGATGAAAAGATTCTCTATCTTAATGGGGGTTTTGTTACATGTTTGTCAAAACTCAGTTGAAGTGCATGCTTACAGTGGATGATTTTGGTTTTGAGGAGGGGGATGTGTGTGGATTGAAACTGGGGCTTTCCAGGTGTGGTGGTACACACGGGAGGCAGAGGCAGGCAGATCTCTGTGAGGTTCAGGCCATGCTGGCCTACACAATGAGTTCCAGGCCAGCCAGAGTTACGTAGCAAGATTCTGACTAAAATAAAAATTAAAACAGAAACTACAAGTGCTCTGCCCTGACTGTACACCCAGTCCTTCATTTTTTTTTCAGAGTCTAAGTGGGTACTGTGCCACTGAATATAAATATATATATTTATCTGAAAATAAAGCAAAAATTATTTAAACATTGCATTCTAGTTAATGATACGTATGTTGAAGTCATTTGGTGATGTGTTCTGATGTCTGTAATTGAGTTTCAAGTACATAAAAAATGAGCCTGTCAATCTGACAGGAATGTACAGATGGGTGTCTGTGGTAAATGAAGAATAATTAAGATGTTGAGAGTCTATGCAGGGGGCTGATATGCAAGTGCTCACTGTTTAATTACCTACGCTTGGTTCAAACATCTGAAATCTGAAATAATGAAATGAACCTGATACTTTTTGAGCACTAGGAAGACATTCACATGGGTTCAGCCCCTGATACCAGAAAGGATGAATAAGATTTCAAAATGTGTGCACTGAACACCACGTATGAAATTATCTTTAGGCTTCGTGTTAGGAATGTATGGAACCTAAATGAATTTTGTGTTTAAGCTTGAGTCTCATCTTAGTATAGACATACAAATATTCCAAAATCTTTAAAAGTTCAAAATCTGAAGGATTTTTGTCCTCAAGCATCTCAGACAAGGGAATCTCAACCTGCACAGTGACTTGTTTAGAGACTTTTCCGCTTCCATGGTGACATGGTGGGGAAGGGAGATAACTGCTCTTGCTTTGACTGCACAGCAATGCGTACCAGGCTGAGCACAGAGACCCGGCTGCCAGCTGCATGTGTCCCTTTCCGGTGTTACTAGGAAGACCTAATTCTCGGGCCTTCAATCTCTTTCCTCACCTGTGCCCGCTCACAATACAATGCCACCTCAAAAAGATGCCGTAAGCATTAAAGGTAGAATGTACCAAAAAAAAAAAAAAGGACCCAGAAGCAGACCAGGCACCAGCACAACGTCACCAGTGGCGCCTGTGTGGCACTAGAGATCCTTTGCTATTGGACAGTTACATCACTCTTTTTCCATTTTCTCTTTCCCCTTTTGCTTTTCCAAAGAGCATCTGGTTGTCGTCTTCCTAACCAGTCACTAAACAAAACATCCTTAGCATTCCTAGACGCGGAGTTAGTGAGGGGAAGGTTTTAAAGAAATGCTACTGGTTTTCATGTCTCACCAGTTCCCTACCACCTCAGCCACAGAAAGGCTGTGAGTTCGGAGTCTGAGAGCAGGGCTTGGGCTCCTGTTTTTGACTGGTGGCTCATGGGTACTCAACTCTGAACACTTACCCGGGCGAAGCCAGTTTCCCCACGGACCAGCGATACCGAGTGGCTGTAGGCGTAGACTGTGACCAAGCCCACGTAGGAGACTTGCCGGCTGCCGCGGTGCTCATTCTTGGCCTCCACACTGAAGGCGGGCAGGGTCTCATCCTCTCCACTCAGCTCAGCCATGGTGTAGGAGCAGGTGCCCATCATGTCATAGCGACGGCCATCGAAGGTGGTGTAGTGGGGATCACCCTGGGCGCGGCAGACAGCTGTGGACTCTGCCACACACCTGGCCTTCCCACTCACCATCTGGCAGCGCTGCCCAGATGTACACTGAATGCCTTGGCAGGAAGCCTCTGCTGGGGAGAGCCGAGCTGGGGAAGGAAGAGAGTCGTGAGGTCAGAAACCCGGGGTCCTCCTTCAGTGTGGACCATGGGCAGTTGGCTCACAACCACCCATTTTACAGGCATGGAAACTGAGGTTTGCAGTCTCATGGAGAGGGATTCTCCGGGTTTCCTGACACCCCAAGGTTTCTTTTTCTTTTTCTTTCTTTCTTTTTTTTTTAAAGATTTATTTATTTATTAGGTGTACAGTGTTCTGCCTGTAGTCAGAGAGGGCACCAGATCTCATTACAGAGGGTTGTGAGCCACCATATGGTTGCTGGGAATTGAACTCACAACCTCTGGAAGAGCAGCCAGTGTCCTTAGTCACTGAGCCATCTCTCCAGCCCCACCCCAGGGTTTCTGATTTCACTGTTTAACACAGCTTGACCCAGAGGAGTGGCAGGGAGTGAAGAGGGACCAGGAGCAGCCATTGAAACATTCAGCTGTTCATGGGTCCATTTCCCTCTTCCTTGTCTTCCCATTTGCTGGAATGAACAAGGACAGGAAATGGAGGCCAGGACGGGGGGTGTGGGTAAAGCGCTTGCTGTGTGAAAGCTGGGCACGGTGGCATGCACGGGTGTTAGCTCAGTGAGACTGAAGGGAGCAGTGACAGGCAGGTCCCAGGGCTGGCTGCCAGCCAGTTCAGCTGATGGAGAGCTCCAGGTTCAGAATCTCAAAAACAAACGGACAAGATGGGGAGGGATCAGAAGAGGATGCCTGACAATGATCCCTGGCCTCTACACGTGTGTGCTGGGGTATGCACACCTCCTTACACACAGATACACACATGCATGCCTGGGTGTGCAGACACAGATACACACATGTTGTAAGTGCCCCTTGAAGTGGGGTGGCATTTTTGCCAGGATAAGGAAGCCCTGGTCCAGGTTCCCAGTTTGAAGAGGACAGTCTGGGAAGAAGCAGCCCTTCCTGGTCAGCCTCCAGCCCTCAGAACTCTCTCCTTCCGACCCCCGGCAACAGCTCACCCCGCGCCGCCCTGACCTTCCGCCACAAGGAAGTGCATTAATTTGTTCCACTCTCACCACAGTCCTGGTGTGTGCGTGTGCATGTGTGTGCGTGTGTGTGCGTGTGTGTGTGCGTGTGTGCGCGCGCGTGTGTGTGCGCGTGTGCGTGTGTGCATGCGTTGCGTGCGTGTGCGCATGCATGTGCGTGTGTGTGTGCGCGTGTGTGTGCATGCATGTGCGTGTGTGTGTGCGTGTGTGTGCATGCGTGTGCGTGCATGTGTGTGTGCGCGCGTGCGTGCGTGCGTGTGTGTGTGTGTGTGTGTGTGGGGGGGGGGGGATCAGGCATTATCCCCACTTCAGAGTCGCAGACACCGAAGCCCAGTGACAGGCCAAAGGTCACACAGACACAGCTGGGGTTTAACTCCAGGCCCTCTGGCTCTGGCCCTGTGTTCTCACAACCCCCAGCTACCTGCTGGCATCTTCTGAATGGGCTGAGCCTGAGGTCACACCCAGGGCCAGATCCTGTCCCTTAACCATGCCAAAGCACATGAAGCACCCAGGGAGGCTGGAGTGCAGAGACGCCCCGTCCCGGGGTCCTCGCTGTTACTACTTTTGGATCTCCAGACTTTGAGCATCAACAGTCCTCCATGAGGCGTGCAGTACTGCAGTTAGCAACAGGTATAACTGTATCAGTTGCTAAGGTATCAAAATACTGACCACCCCCTTCCCAAAGATCCCTCCACCCTGGCCTCCTGGGTCTCCCCAGGACCCTTTTTATAAGCTCATCACAAACTGATAGAGTGCACAGTAGGGGCTTCCTGATGCAGTGCTATGGATGGTTGTGCCTTCAGTCACTCTTGCTGGTAAATACTTAGAATGATTTTCTGTAGGGGTAGGAAGGGGCCGAGAGGAACTAAGGAAGTGTGCCATGGAGGATAGACATGAGATCGAAAGGTTGACTAAATCAGGAAGCCAAAGAGGAATAGGTAGGGAAGGCATGGCCAGGAGGCCAAGGCCAGGGATCATTTCTCATCACTCACTCTGTCCACAGGCAGCTCCTGTCCCGTAGCCCACAGCCTGGGCCAGCCCGAAGGTGAGCAGCCCAAAGCTGGTGGAAGCCTCAGCTGTGTGCGTCTTGTCAGCAGTGCCGAGGCCCACTTCTGCATAGGAGAACTCACTGCCTGGCACAGCCACCCAGGTGAGTTTGGCTCCCAATGCCTGCCCATCCAGGGTTAGCTCCCTGGTAGCTTTTGCCTGTGCGACCACCAGGGCCACACCCTCAGTGCCTGGCATACTCTTGATCACATAGGCAGGGCAGTAGGCTGCCACATCTGGGATCAGGACCAGGTAAGGGTCATAGGTCACTTGGTCCTTTATGGCCCCTGTGCCAAAAAGCACAACCTGGATGCCCACATCTGCAGACAGGTAGAGTGGCCGGGTCGGCCGGATCTCGAACTCAGCCACATCACCCATTTGGAGGCCCCGGGATCCAATGGTGCCCCCATGGTTGTATGTCAGTTTTGTGGTCTGGCTGGCTACAACATAGGCTAGATCATAGCGGGACTGGGAGGTCAGAGGGGGGACCACATAGTGGGTTCCCCAGGCAGATGTGGGTAGCAGTTGCTCCACCACATGGTTGCAGTTCGTGTGCTTCTGGGCACAACTGTGGCCAGAAAGAACAGCCACTGGACTGCTGGCTGTTACCCTTGACCCGGAGAGATCTGCTGTGCTCTGTAGCTGGGCTACTTCATAAGGCTGCAGAGTCACACTTAATATACTACCAGCTGGGTGGAAAGTGCCATGGAATGTCACTCCTGCCTTCAAGCTGATAGCAACTGAGGCTCCTGCTCTGCCAGCCACCACAGCAAACTCCTTTACATATTGGGCAGAGATGCCAGGGGGTGTGAGCACAAAGTACTCTGTGCCCAGGGCTCCAACAGGCCAGAGCAAGGTTAGCTCCGCTGTTCTAGGCTTAGCATTTAATGCCTGCACAGAGATGGGATGGTCAGAGTGGACCACTACCGCATGCCGGGAAGTGCTGCTGCCAGTCATCTCTGCTTTGGCATTGATGTTGACCATGACTGACTCCCCAGGCTTCACTGTGACCTTCTGTGAGGTGTCGTCCGCCTGGCTGAGGATGGTGACAGAGGCGATGCTCTCTGACAGACTGGAGATGAAGAGGTGGAGAGAGGCCGTGCTGTACCCCGGCTGGTAATTCTGCAGGAAGGCCGTGAGGAATTCTTCCCCACCAGTGTTCCTGGAGTTCACTGTGGCCTCCTGGGTCAACCCTTAAGAAAACGCAGGTGTGGGTCCACTTATTTGTCCCCTTACAAACCCAGCCCGCTGGCCTGTACCTGAGAACCTCTTGAAATAACTCCCCCCTCTGCTCCCACGTCCCTCCTCACTCATGCAGCGCTCATCTACACGCCGTTCTGGCTTTCGCTGCCCCAACACCTGAGCACTTGGCACAGTGCTCTTGAACTCAAATGCAGCAGGGCCAGATGAGGCCTAGAAATGAGTGAGATCGTCCAGAAGGTGACTGTGGACCCTGGAGCACCGTGCTCCATCTAGAACAGCTTTTGCTGGTTGTTAATATGAAAGATTGGAGCCTTTCAAAAATGCCACACATTTACATTTTTCAAGAAAAGCTGTTTGGCTAACTGAAGTTCTAAATGAAATTTCCATTCAATCTGTGTAGTTTCTGTCTTAATATGACTAGGGGATTTGTGTGAAGCGGGTGGAGGGGGAAAGGGATTATAGAAATGTGGACAGAGTGTCTGAGAACTAGAGGGTAGGGGGTTCTTCAGTATGTGTGCGTGCATGCGTGCATGTGTGCATGCGTGCGTGCATGCGTGTGTGTCTGTGTGTGTGTCTGTGTGTGTGTGAATGAGAGACAGAGAGAGAGAGAGAAGCATAAATGAATTCTATCGTATTTCTTGCATTACCTAAGGGCCTCTTCAGTTTCAGCTGCTCATGTCTCATCTAAGTTAGCCTTGGGGGATGGCACTGAGAGGGGCCAAAACTTGAGGGTGCTGACCTGGGCAAGCAGAGTTTCCCAGACATGAATGGGGGCTTGATCTGACTTACCCCACAGGAGGGTTGCTCCAGCCCAGAGGGCCCACCAGTTCCACGGGGTTCCCATGCCTGCAGCAGGGAGAGAGGGAGGTCAGAGGATGCTGTCCTGTTGGAGACCGTTCCAGATGGGACCGAAGGGACAGTCTCAGGACAAGGACCACCTGGGTGTAAGGAGGGCTCAAGTGGGAAGGGAAGTTGAATGGATAGGACCAGATGGGTTTGGGGTGGGGGGGTGAGGCTGGGCATGAGATGGGGAGGTCAGGATCAAAGGCAATGGATGGGGTAGCCAGGGGTCTGAAGGTAGCGGTAAAGAGGTGGTCTAAAACCCAGATCCAGAGTAGGATGTTAGCTTCCCCTTCTGCAGAGAACCTCAGCCCTTCTCACCTGCAGGTCCCGGAGCTGCAGGACCAGATTGAAAGCTAGGCTATATAGTGGGAAGGCTATATAGTGGAGATTCCTGGCTCCTTCGGCCACACCCTGGGTCACCTGACGAGCCCATGATGCCAACTTCCTGGAGGAGGAGGATGCTCTCAGACCAGGTGGAATGGGGAGCCCTGAAGACCTGCCAAGGGTGGAGGATAAGTCTGTAGCCTGTGTTCTGAGAGGGTTGTGAGAACAGCTGGCGGCTACACCCTGGGAGCTTATGGATCAATTGAGTCCTGGAAGGGCGTTGTCCTTATGGAGACAGCTGGAGAGCAGCATGTTGAGATCCTGGGTCCCTGGGCAGGGTTAGGGTAGTGGTTAGGGTTTGAAATCGAGATGGGAGGTGGCAACTAGTCATGTTTGCTGACACACTGGCCAGATTACTTTCTTTGACCCCTGCCAGAAACAACAGTAAAGCACTCATATCCGGGCCCTAGTTCCTTGCGGTCCCAAGCTGAGCTTTGGTTCCTAGCCATTGCACATTCTTTCCAGTCACCAGTGGAGGATGGTGTCTGGGGGTGGGCAGGGGTGGGAGGCCTCGACCCAAGCCTGTGATGTGTATCATAACATGCTTACCCCAAGTCCATCGAGGTCTCCCGGGTTTCTCACCTAGGAAGTGGAAACATGGAAAAGTGGCTTTGCTGGGTTCCTTGATGTTCTGAGGTGCTCTTTAACTACTTGTGGCAGGGAAGGGGTAAAGCGGGGAGGCCTGGAACTCAGGCTGTGTGTGACAAAGGCCAGAGGTCTCTATTTCCTGATTCCACAAGACCATGAGGGTTTCACTTCCTGGAGAATTATTTGGTTTGGGATTTTTCTGCTTTCTGTGGTTTTGTCATCCCTCTCCTTTTTTCTTCCTTTCTTCCTTTCTTCTTTCTTTTATACCCTTAGAAGGGACTGGCTGGACAGGTTTTGAGTGACTCTGTGCCTCTCCATTCCCCTGCAACTGGTCTGAGATGATGCATGGGGGCAGGTGGCATAGGGAGAGGCAATGGAAAATCCATGGTGTGGATTTTCTAGGCTGGGGTCAGCATGTCTCATGGGCCATGCCACACTCTCCTGATCCCTACTTTGGAGATCATTGTTTGCCGAGGAGTCTCCTCAGAAACAGCAGCTGCAGAGCCTAGTGTCCTCTGTCAACACCCCCTCCCAGCTCCTCCTCCCTTATCGCTGAGGCCCAGACTTCTGTGCACCTGGGTGGGTGGAGGATCTTCTCTCTCTAGGGCTGTGACTTCTCATATAAGCACTCAGGGCCGGTTTTCAGAGGGGAAGATAAAGCTTTGGTACTGATAGAGCCCTCAAGTCAACCAGGCAAGAGAAGTGAGTAAATAGGAGGTTGGAAGGAAGCCAGAGATAAGCAGAAACAAGTGGGTGCAGGTTAGGGGTGGGAGTCACGGAGTGAGGACTTGGGGAGGACAGAGGCATAGAATCCTCAGGGAACCCCTCTGAGAGCCAGGAGAGAACATGGCAGAGTTCCTGAGGGAAATATGGCCTGGGAAGAGAAGAAATCAGGACTCCCAAGGATGAAAGTGATGTTAAACTAAGATGACAAACCACTCTATGTGGTTACCTCTCTTCTCCTTTCAGACACTCAGAGAAATGAGATGTGGGGAGGAAAACATTAGGGCACAGTGTTCTTAGAGATAATTCTGACCCCTTTTCCATGAACTCCTCTAAGCCTTAATGTCTCCCCTGACTGAAACCAAAGAGAAACCTACCCCTTTGATCACTGCTCTCTGCAGATGGATACCTCAGAAATAGAGTGGTGGAGCAAGTCTTACGAACTTTGCAACTTGGTAACTCCTTGGGACCTTGTCTGTTACTCCTTTCAGGGTTCAAAGTGTGTGTGTGTGTGTGTGTACTCATGCATATGTGTGTATTATGATACAGTCCTGTGCCCTACCCCAGATTATTTATATTCTCAGGAATCTCACTTAACAACCCCGGAAATAACCTACAGGGACACTTCCTTATGGTCAAAGAAATCATATTCATCCTGACCATGACAGCTTTCCTCTGAGCCCAAGGGTGTTTACATTTGAACCTTTGAGCCTCTCCTTATATATGAGGCAGGCAACACCATTCCAGACCCTGGGGAGCCTCTGACTTGTCTGGGCTCTACAAGCCAGGACACAGGGCAAATGATTTACTGTGTCCAGCTAAGGTCTGGTTTTGCTGGAAGTTTCTAATTGTATTCCTTCACACTCTGGATCCAATGATCTGACTTGTACATGCACAGAAACTGCTCTAAGTTTTCCAATGATCTGTTACTTGCCACATGGTTCTAGCTCCTTCTCTGCAATATCAAACATCAGTGTTTCCTCCTTGAAACTGTCCTGGCTTCCATGTCACTTTCTGGATTTTGTGATACTTTGGTCTGTTTCCTACATACACATCTTCAGTGCTGGTGACTTTTAGATTCCTTTTATGGTCTTCTATTATTCTTCTCCAGAATGCAACCATGTTTGCCCATGCTGTTCAACAGAACGTCCAATGATGATGGACACTTTCTCTCCTCTGCCTGTGGTAGACAATTCAACTGTTGAACTCATGAGGCTACTGAGCACTTGAAACGTGGCAAGTGTAATGGAGGAGCTGGATTTTTTTATTTAGTGTAATTTAAAACGAGGACCTGCGCCCAGTGTCCACATTTGCTACCACACAACACTAGAGCTGTTACTACACAGGCTCTGTGCCATCTACTCAATCAGGAAGCTTATTTGCTCTGCCATCCACATACCTAGTCATTTACTCTATATTTCCTTTTCATTCCTTTGGTTTCCTTATAGACAACTGTTCTGATGTGATCCATGAGTCTATTTTTCCCAGTATCTGATTAAAATAAGATACAATATTAATAAGTAAACAAACCATAAATGTATATAGTTCATTAAATCACCTCAAATAAATACACCCTTACAACCTTCAGGTGAAGTCTTATAAGCCAGGTGAAGTCTTTAGCAAGAACATTCCAGCATCCCAGAGACACTTTTCATGCTTCCTACCTCTTGAAAGCTAGTGACTAGTTTGGCTTCTAATATCATAGGTTATTTTGTTTTTGAATTCTGTGTAAATAGAATCATGTTTGTCTTGTTTTGTGATTATCTACTTTTAATCAGTGGCTTCTTTGCCCAAGTAACTATATTTTATTTTCAATGTGACATGATATTCAGTTTTATGAAAACATACTTATCCATGAACATTTGGGTTGTTTTTACTTTAGCTAATGTTTTTGTGCATGTACACAATTTCTTTGGAAAGTAGTGTGACGTTCCAAATTGTAAATTTCCCAGGTTACTGGATTAAGATTTAGATTCTGTCAATATTTTCTCAAAACTAAGGCACTAATTTCAACTTGCACAGTATGTATGACCTGATGACCTGGAACTGGAGTTCCAGAGGGTTGTGAGCCACCGTGTGCATGCTGGGAGTCAAACCTGGCTCCTCTGCAAGAGCAGCTGCTGTTCTCAGTAGCTGAGCCATTTCTCCAGACCCTGACCTGCGGTTCAGTTTGTGCTTGTCAGTGAGACTGAACACGTTTTCATGTGTTTATTGGCCATTTGGATCTTTCCCAATATTTTTCATTGCTTGTCTAACTGATCTGCATGGATTCTTTCTATAGTCTGAACATAAACTGTTTGTTGGTTATGTATTTTGCAAATATTTCCCCCTTCTCTGTGATCTGGCTTTTAATATTCCTAAGAATGAAAAAGGATCTTAATTTTAATACAGTCTATTTTGGAACTGGCCTTTTCTTGTGACAATATTGAATATTCCAATCCATGAACATTATTTTTCCATTTATTTATATCTTGATCTCACCAGTATTTTGAAATTTCTCAGAATACAAATCTACTTATTCTGTTAGATTTACTAATGAATTTTAACTTTTTCTGGTGCAATTATAAATGGTAGTATGCTTTTAATTTTAGATTCCATGCTTTCATTGTTAGTGTACAGAAACGCATTCAGTTTTTGTCAAGTTGGGCCTTCTTGTTTTTCCCAAAATTTGATATCTCTTCCTTTTCTCATATTCTTGCTGTCTTCCGAATGGTTCCGAGCTCAGAGAGTTGGTTCTCTCTTTCCACCTTTTTATGTGGCTTCTGGGGAGCAGACTCAGGTCATCAGGCTTAGGTGGCAAAGGCCTCTGCCCATTAAACCATCTCACTGGTCCTTGTCAGTCCTTTGAACTGTCCAATGCCCTTCTGCACCGACTGAAATGATCTTACGGTGCCGCCACTCATTCTGTTAATGTGCTGCGCCATGTTTATTGTGTTGCATATGTTGAGACGTCCTTGCATCTCTGAAATTAACCCCAATGTCATACTAATTAGAATGATCTAATTGATGTCTGATTCTGTTTGCTAATCTTCTGTTGAGGATTTTTTTGTATCTGTTTATCAAGAATATTGGTATTCCTTTCTTCTATTCTGCCTTTCCTTTTGTTTGTTTGAGACAAGGTCTTTCTACATAGCCCTGGCTGCCCTGGAACTCACTATGTAGACCAGGCTAGCCTCAAATTCACAGAGATTTGACCCCCAAGTGCTGGAATTAAAGGCATTTGCCACCACACCAGGCTATTCTGCCTTTCTTTTTTATTATGATTTGTGATGATCAGTTTTCATTGCCAACTGGTCTGGATTTAGAATCACCTAGGAAACAGAACTCTGGATGTGTCTGTGAGGACATTTCTAGCATGTTTCAACTAAGGGTCTCTCTCTCTCTCTCTCTCTTTATATATATATGTATGTGTATATAAACATTTTATATACATTATAAACATTGTATATATACATTTTATATGTATTGGTATTTTGCCATGGGTGTTGGGTCCCCTGGAACTGGAATTACAGACAGTTGTGAACTGCCATGTGGGTGCTGGGAGTTGAACTCGGGTCCTCTGGGAGAGCAGTCAATGTTCTTAACCAATGAGCCATCATCTCTCCAGCCTACTAAGGAGTGTTTTAACTATTCCTTTTTATTTAGTCTGGAACCCTACCATAAATGTTGGCAGCCATCAATACTGATTAAAAGGACTAGAGAAAATACGCTGGGCACCAGCACTCATGTCCCTATGTGCTGATTGTGGCTGCAATGTGACTAGCCACCTCATGGTCCCATTGACATGCCTTCCCCACTGTGACAAACCATTCCCTTAAACTGTGAGATAAATAAACTTTGTTCATGAGTTGCTTTTCTCACAGCAATGAAAAAAAGTAACTAACACAGCAGTTTGGTACCTAGAATTGGGGCTGTTGCTGTGACAGACCTGATCATACGGTTTGTGGGCCTTTGGAACTGATTTTCTGCAGGAATGTGGAAGTGCTTGGAAGACAGTTTAAAGAAGCCCTAGATGAAGCCAGGCAGTGGTGGTGCATACCTTTAATCCCAGGAAGCAGAGGCAGGTGGATTTCTGAATTCCAGGCCAGCCTGGTCTACAAAGTGAGTTCCAGGACAGCCAGGGCTACACAGAGAAACCTTTTTCGATGCTGTAACAGAGAGTAATAGGATATTCTGGCCAGTGTTGGAATGATGTCAAAAAGGTGAGCAGTGAAAACTGTGCTCGAGATTTCAGAGGGAGAACAAAACTACCAAAACTGGAACAGAGGCCCATGGGTCACAATCCGTTAAACAACCAAATCTGTCTCGGGAACTCAAGTGAGGCTGAATTGAAAAGCAATAGACTAATTTGTTTACAAGAGGAAATTTCAAGACAGCATTCAGTTTGTGTATGATCACTGCTCTCTGCTCTTATCCAGGTTTATAGTGAGAAAGATCAGCAAAGGGGGCAAAACGGTACGAAAAGTACGCTCTTGGCAAGGCAAGGACACGGACAAGTTTAAAGTTGCAGACAAGTAGGGTGAGGAGAAAGCAGTCATGATTGTTAGGGAAATTAGCATGATTAAGGAGAAATCTTGAACGTTTCACTGTGATAATAGGAAAGCTGCTTTTAGGGCAAGAACTACCTTATAAAAAGCTCCTGTGTGTAAAACTGAAACTCCTTTTGAGAGACTGAACTGAGAACACCCGAGGGGTCTTCGGCTCAAAAGTAACCACCTAAGTGTTTTCCCAGGTTCAGTTGCCAAGGTACACAGACTACAGCTACAGTGGAAGACGGCCAGATCATATCTGAAGGTGACAGCAGCACTGGCCAAATGGTACTGGCTAGGCATGCGTGCAAAATACAAGATCAGGGTGGACAGATGGCTCGGCCGTTCAAGGCTGGGCTCACAACCAAAAAAACAGAAGAGTGATGGGATTGTAGAGCCTTACTCCAAGGTTCCAGAAAGTTGCTAAGTTCAGGCTGTAAGTGTTACAGCTCTGAGGGGAAAAGATTCCCCAACACAAGTGTTGCAGCTCTGAAGGGAAAGGTATCCTGGTAGTCAGGAGCCAAGGGATACCACAAAGTCACACTGCACAACAAACCTCACACAAGAAATACATTGGGAAAGACACAAGAGGGTGGCTGCCTCTGCTTGGGTGAGAAGCAGCAGAGAACTGAGTGGGAGGCAGCCTTATATAGGGATTCTTGGGAGTGGAGTTTTCCAGAGTGGGGGTTGGTGGGATTTCAAGTCTTGAGCTTGGGGTGAGCTTAGGGATTGGTGGGTTTTCAAAACCTGGAAGTGAGCTTGGACTTTTTACCCTACACAAGCAATGTGTGACAGAGTCAGATTCAATGTAAAACGTTCCATTAGGTCGGGTAGTGAATGTGAAACCTAAGCTGCAATGTTGGACACTGGAGATGCTAGGACCATGGAATGTCTCTCCAGGAAAGTTGTAGTCATGGAATGAAACTGGCCCAGTGGAGGGGGTGGATAGCATCACATTGGCTACAAGTGGCGAAGCTGGAGGAACAGGGTTACCTACAGCTGTTGGAAGTGAGATGATGCTACCAAGAGCCCAAGATGGCAGGCATGAAGCTTAAGATTTGGTGTTTGCTCTACTGGATTTCTATCTTGCTATGAGCCAACCCCTCCCCCCATCCCCACGCCCCATTTTAGGATGGGAATATTTACCATGTCATTGTATATTGGAAGTAGATAACTTCTGTAAAACTGATGCTCAGAGTTAAGGAATTACCTAGTCTCAGCAGATGCCCTGCCTTTACTATTTTGAGTAAATGTTAGAAACTGCTAAGTTTTTGGAGGCTTTTAGTGACGATCTAAATTTATTTTTCATTGTGAGATAAATATGAGACTTTTAGGAGCTAAAAATGAAGTGTTAGGATTTAAAAGTGATGTTTTGGGTGCCAAGTTGACAAGGGGAGGACCTGAGACCATCAATCTTCACTGTCAGGTGGGCTGGATTTAGAATCAGCTGAGATGCACTCCTGGATATGTCTGTGAGGGTGTTTCTAGAGTTCATTTGAGCAAAGACCCACTCCCCACTAATGAGATGGCACCATTCTATGGCCTGAGATCCCAGGCTGAACAAAGATGAACAGAGGAGAAAGTGGACAGAGTCTTAGACTCATCTCTTTCTGCTCTAACTGGGCCCACTGTGGCCGGCCATCTCACACTCCACTACTGTGCTTTCTCCATCAAGACGGACTGCACTCCCTCAAACCAGGGGCCCAAATAAAGCTTTCCTTCCTGAAGTCGCTTTTATCAAGTTTGGTTTTTTTTTTTTTTTTTTTTTTAAGATTTATTTATTATGTATATAGTGTTCTGCCTGCATGTATGCCTGCAGGCCAGAAGAGGGCACCAGATCTCATTACAGATGGTTGTGAGCCACCATGTGGGTGCTGGGAACTGAACTCAGGACCTCTGGAAGAGCAGCCAGTGCTCTTAACTGCTGAACCATCTCTCCAGCCCTCAAGTATTTCTTTAAACAGCAACAAGAAAAGTAACTAGACACTGTGTCCATGTCATCTACGGCTTGGTATCCGTGGCATGCTGGCCTTGCAGGATGTGTTAGAAACTTAAAATTCAGACCAATACTAATCTACAGAGATCCTCGATCTGTGGTGTCAGAGCTGCAGTGATCTGTGGTGTCTGTCAGCTGTAGTGTCTCTCTTTCACCTTTCACTTTACTTATTTGGACGCTCTCTCTCTTAGTCCAAGCAGTGGTTTACCTGTTTCCGGTGCTTGCAGACAGCAAAGGAAAGAGGCGTTAGGAACCCACTTGCTGATGTTTGTACACTCACAGTTCGTTAAGCGTCGACCGAAGTCCCAACAGGTCCCCATCAGCTCTGCTTTAACAGTCAGCAGCTGTCAACCAATACAATGCCAATTTATACTAAACAATAAAAATGAACTGTTAACACACAATAATATGAGTAAATCTCTGAATAATTAGACTGAGTGAAAGAGCACATGCTATTTAATTATATAAATTTCTAAGGTGTAGTTTCGAAGGTAGAAGGAGAATATAAAGGGACATAAAAAGAACATTAGAGTGTAGAAGATATATTTATCATCTTAATTCTGTCAATATGTATGTATAAAAATATTAAACTGTACCAAACTGTACACTTTAAATATGTGCCCACGTATTGGGCCAGTAAGACAGACCAGTGGATAAAGGGACTTGCCACTGAGCCTTACAACCTGACCTCTACCCCGAGGTCCCACATGGCAGAAGGATCAGACTCCCACAAGTTATCTTCTGACCTGCACACATGTGCCCTGGCATACACACGCCCCCAACCCCTAAATAAAAAGCAATAGAATTTGAAATATGTATTAGTTATTACAGATTGGTTGTAGCTACTTCATAAAGGTATTATTTAAGAAAGAGAAAGAGATGTAAGTGTACCAAGTTATATGGATAATCTGTATACTAAAAGTGAAAAAAGAGCCGGGTGGTGGTGGTGCACGCCTTTCATCTGAGCACTTGGGAGGCAGAGCCAGGCAGATCTCTGTGAGTTCGAGGCCAGCCTGGTCTACAGAGTGAGATCCAAGACATGCACCAAAACGACAAAGGAAAACCCTATCTCAAAAAACCTAAATAAATAAATAAATAAATAAATAAATTTAAAATAAGAAAAGGGAAAAAAGAATAAAAATGGAAATCAAAGGCTTACATAGGCCTATCACATTATACAGATCAGAAGTGCCAATATTGTTACAATGCCAAGTCTTCCCGAATGCAACCCACATACAAATTCTAGCAGAATTTTTGGTATATTATGGAAATATGCAAATCATACACATATATGTGAAGAGAATCTGGGCTAAGAGTGTGGGCAGTTCTTAGAAGTTTTCTTTAACTCTAAAAATTCAAACTGAAAAGATTTTTGAAAAAGTTTTTTTTTTTTTTGAGACAGGATCTCACAGCCTGCTCTGTAGACCAGGCATGTGCCTGCCTCTGCTTCCCAAGTGCTGGGATTAAAGGCATGCACCATTGTGCCTGGTCTTATTTTTTTCTTTTTAAAGTATTATTTTGTGAATACTTCACTAAATCCTTTAAATTGTATTATAGCCCATAATGAATGTCTCATAGTAGACAGATGGCTTAGAGTTAAAATACTAACTACTCGGGCAGATGACCTAGGTTCAATTCCCAGCTCCCACATATCACAACCAACTGTAACTCCAGTCCCAGGGGATCAGACATACATACAGGAACAGCACACATACACATGAAATTAAAAAATAAAATGAAAAAAAAGTGTTTAAGTTTACTTAACCTAGTAACTGTTGTTAGAAACCAATTCACAATTGTTTTCCCTCAAGTGTAACATTTCTTCATTTTACTATTATTCTTACTCTCTTCTGAGAGGTTCAACCCTTCTTCCATCTCTCTCCTAGCACTGGGAAGGTCTCCATTCCTGTACCGTTCGAGCAATCCTGGGGAGCAGATGAGTGCACACCACGCTTCAGATGGTGGGCCGAAGCACAAAGACGCTTCTCTTTTAACCTGCACGGTGTTACGTTTTAAATGAAACACCAACACTGTAAAGTTCAAAGACTTTAATTAAGAGTCTGGGTCCCCCGTCATTTTGAGGGTGTGCTGGGCATCAACACATGTAGCAGCCATCTACCACTGAACTCCACTCACCTCCAGCACTCAGCCTTGGACTCCTCTGAAACGTCAGGCCTAGGAACGATGAGCTGACACTCTGGCCTGGCTGTTTTAACTGGAGCGGGTGCCAGGTGCTTTCTGTAAATGAGAACTGCCTTCTCAATCAGCTTGGCGATCTTCGTTTACTTGTTTGCCTGCTCCTGTCTACTGAGCCTCTCCCAAGACCCTAAGTCCCAGCTACGAGACCAGTTAGGATTTCTTTGCCATGGTGGTGGAGCAGAGAGAAAGCAAGCTCTGGGCTTAAATCTGAAGAGATGAGGTGAAGTGAGCCTTCTTGATTCTAGCTTCCCTATGTGTTAAATAGCCCCACAGGCTGCTCTGGGGAGTGCGATGAAGGGCCTTCATAACACAGTACACGGAAAGGTGGGTCTAGCTTGCAAAGCTCCTGAGAGCATTGGATCTCCTAAATCTTGAGAAAGACTGGCTTACCTGTGTAAGATGTTCGACACATCAATAGTAACTATCAACGGATGTTACGACTCTGGACTCTGACTTTAATGCCACCTCTGTGACTTCTTGCTGAGTGCGTGGCAAGTAACTTCACTTCCTGAGCCTGGTTTCTCATGCAGGGCCTGAAGACACAGGAAAACCAGAGCTCTCACTTCAAGTACCACTCTGAAGATTAAATCTGATGGTATGCATAAAGCACTTAAGAATCATTAGTGTAGCCAGTGTGATGATGCACACCTTTAACCTCAGCACTCAGTAGACAGAGGCAGGTGGATCTCTGAGTTCGAGGCCAGCCTGTTCTACAGAGTGAGTTCCAAGCCAGTCAACAGCTATAGAGAGTGATCTCAAAAACCAAAACTGAAACAAATTACACAACTACTTCTTATTTCTGCCATCAACTTGCTGTGGAAGATAAGAAAATGAGGTAAAGTATGTAACAGGGTCCCAGACCTTAACACAACTGACTCCATGATGGAAGTGCCATTCAGGCTGTAAAACTCAGCACACAGACAGTACCACTGACCAAAACAAAAACCTAGACCTAATCCATCAAAGTCCACAGCTCTGGGAAAGTCTCTAAATGTACTAACCCTGCTTTTTGGCCTCTGAGTTCTGCTTCTGGCTAACTCTTCTTGTTAACTGAAGTATGTCAACCAGGATATGGCTTTGTGCTTAGAAGCTCACCCTGAGAAAGGTCCAGTGCTACACTGAAATCTTAAACACCCAGTGTAAAGACTTTATTGTCTTAAACTCATATCCAAGTAGTATTCTCTGGCAGATATGCCACAACAGTGCTGGTCAAGAACCACACAGAACTGGGCATGGTGCTTGGAAACTGGAGTGACTAGAAGCAAAGGGCGGATCATGGATTTGAAGTCATAGATTTTAAGCTGTAAGGTTATGGAATGTCTAGTAGATATAAGGTGAAAGGTAGAATTAAAAAGTTGTCCATTCGTTTCTTGTTTTCCCTTTGAGGAAAATTAAAAATGTTTGGACTGTAAACAGAGAGGCTGGGCCAGGTGTGACTAACCTCTGAGTTTCCGAGCATAGAGCTGGCACTGGGCAGGAACCACTGGTGTTGTGGAATATTTAACTATGTAAAGGTGTGTTGCATTGGTTTATGCTACATTTGTTTAATTATGTAGAGATGTGTTGCTGTTTTACCTTGACTGCCTAAGGCTCCTGATTGGTCTAATAAAAAGCTGAATGGTCAACAGCTAGGCAGTAGAGGGCTAGGCTGGGCTGGTGGGGCAGAAAGAATAAGGAGGAAGAATCTAGGCTTGAGGGAGAACACGAGGGAGAAAGAGAGGGAGACACCCGGGGTCAGCCAGTCAGGTAGCTGCCAGACAGACAGACACAGAGCAGGACATACAGAATGAAAGAAAGGTAAAAGGCCCTAAGGCAAAATGTACATGAGGAGAAATAGGTTAAATTAAGTTATAAAAGCATAAGATAAGGCCAAGCATTCATAACTAATATTAAGTCTCTGTGTCAAGGTTTGGGAGCTGGTTGGCGGCCCAAAGAAAGCCTGCTACATATTGGTTCTCTCTGTGAACATCGGAAGTGATTTGTCCCTGCACTCCAGTTTTCTCATCTGTAAATGTTGACGAGATCAGCAGATCATGGAATTTGGCTGAAAGTAAGCATATAGTGTTTGGTATAACAATTCCCAATACGCATGCTGGGTAGGAAAACATTCTGGTCAATGTGTACAAATTGGTTCCTGGTATGGCAACTAAGCTAAACATATTCTTTGCCCCTATGGCCTCTAATTCCGCTCAGTTACAAAAGCTCATTTCATGTCTGTGAACATGTTCATGGTGCATGGTTGTGGGGAAGTACAACCCTGGTGTCATCCTCAGGAATGCCATCTGCCTCTTTTAAGTCTCTTATCAGCCTGGGTGCACTAATTAGGCTACACAAGAGCTGTAGGGTTCTCCCTTTTCCATCTCCTCAGCACAGGGATTACATGGGTTCTGAGGAACAAACTTAGGTCTTCATGCTTGTGTTCTACTGACCGAGCCATTCCCTCAGCCACCCAATCCACTCTTGGGTATAGTCCCCAAATAAATGTATGTTTACTGAAAGAAACATATTTGGATATTCCCCAGTGGAAATCATTCAAAAATGAAAACTATTTTTTACACATAACAGAATCTCACCAATATAATGATAAGTTTATAAAAAGGTAAACACAATATACTGTACAGGTCTGGAGAAAATTCAAAATTCAAATTCAATGACATCTCTGTCAGTATGAGTGAATCCTTTTACTGGGGGCAAAGGGAGTATGGGGTGCCCTGGGAGCAGTTGTGTTTGGTTGCTCGATCTGGGTAACAGCTCTGCAGTGCAGTGTGCATTGTATTGGTGAACTGTCATGTGCTATGGGAGCACATTAAGAGGGCCCACAAGTGGAGTGGGCCCTCCATTCCAGACCCAAACATGTTTGTCTCAATCTGTCTTCCGCAAAGCCCTGTCTGAGGGGAGGCTGATCCCTCTAACTCTGTAACTAGGAGAAAGGAAAACAGCAAGAAGCTAAGTGTGCTTACAACCACTGTGTCCAGGAGGGGGACTGGAAAGATAGCTCAGTGGTTAAGAGCACTTTCTGCTCTTCCAGAGGACCTGGGTTCAATTCCTGGCACCACTCAGTGGTTCACAACTGCCTGCAACTCTAGTTCTACGGTTTCCATCGCCTCTTCTGACCTCCAAGGGCTTCTATGTGCACATGGTGCACACACATACACATAAATAAAAATAAAATTATAAACACAATGTGTGGGGGCCAGTGAAGTGGCTTAGTGGGTAAAGGTGCTTGGCTGAGTTTGATTTCCAGGACTTAGGTGGCAGGAGGCAAGAACTGATCTGCAAGTTCCAGTATGTGCATCCCACCCCCAGAATAAAAACTGTAAAACAACAGCAGCAGCAAACCCTTGTGTCCTTGTGAACGGCAGGAAGGCACACACTTGCACCAGAGGCTGCTGCTGTTTATCCAGTGGTATAAAAATGGCTGAAGTGGGAAACGGGAGCCCAAACTCAGCCGTGGTGAGAGTCCCCTACCCAGCTGGAACTCTCAACCAAGCAGCGACGGCTTCTGCCAGGTGACTGGAGGCACCAGCTTTGATGTTATCTACCTGCTGCATGCATTTGTTCTTTTCCTTGGAAGCCTCGCCTGAGAGGGTACTTTGTTCCAGCCAAGTGAGCCTGGCTGCCTCAACGGGGCTTCCCGAATCATTTTTGATGGATGACTGACTGTCAGTGCCCAATCTGATGATGTTATCTGTTTGTGTTCGCTCTTCTTGGAAGCCTCCACCAAGAGGATACCCTGCCCCACCCGGGGCTTTCCAGTGGGGATTCCAGCTGCCTTGATGGGGCATCTCTAGTCATCTCTGCTGAATGTTATAAACTCACAATTTGATGATGTTTCATTATCTGCTATTTGCTATTTTTCTTTTGATATATATACATATATAGCTATTTATATATACACACATATATGGAACACTCATTCAAAACTGAAAAACAGGATAAGGCCCTGGGCCCATAGTTTTTAAAATTTTTTTTCCCTCCAAAAATAGAGTTTCCAATTCTTGGTAGGGTTTGCACCCAGCAGTAAGTTTCCATTTCTCTGAAACATATACCACTTTCCCCCATATATTGTGGGCCTCTCCATACCTGTTACACCACAGAAAGGAGAGAACACTGGGGTACCCACTCTTACCTTAGCCAATCAGCAATTCAGTTATTTCCGTGCTCGTGGACCAAGACAAAGGCCTGCTTACTGGAGGGCCACAGAAACATCATTAGCTCAATGGAAGAAAGGAGTGGCAGTCACCAGGTGGGACACCGTAAACCCAAATAAAACCCCAACATCCCTTAACGGTCAGAGGCCTCCCTCCCTCCGTATCTGCACTGCTTGCCAATAAACTTCACTTTTACTTTGTGTGGAACTCTTTTCCTGCTTTTTAATTCTTCAACTGATGGAGGAAAGGACCCCACCTGCTAGCCAGTATCACAGCTATCGTAGATCATTCTCCATACCATAGAGAACGTACAGGGAGTTCAGTTTGTGCAGACTTACGCCTGCTCCTTATTTATACTCTAATAAAAAGTTTACTTAACAAACACTGTAGCTGTTGTGAAGTGTGGCAGTGTATGTCCCTGTACCAGGAGCACAGACAGATCTAGGTTCCAACCATACTTTGCCATCTCTGCCAGTTGCTTAAGTGACTTTAGGGCTTGACACCTCTTTCCTTCTCTGTAAAAGAGAACATAGTACATACCAAGAATTTTAGCTGGGCTCGCTTAGCATATCAAAGGCCCCAAGCTCCATTACCAGCACCTGGGAGGGAAATAACAATAAAAACATAACAACAACAACAAAAAAACCAATAATAATAATAATTCAACAGGATGCAGGAGAGATGGCTCACTCAGCCTGTAACTCCAGTGCCACAGACTCCTACGCCCTCTTCTGGCCTCCGTTGTACTGCATCCATGTGCACAAACTCACGCTCTAACACACACACACACACACACACACACACACACAC